>MU260732.1:7500-47500 GCA_020310875.1 Ceratopteris richardii
ACACCCTCATCATCTGATGCACTTGATTCAGTCTCATACTCTTGAGAGCTCTCTTCTTCTTCTTCTATATCCACAAGAGCTCTGTCTTCATCCACGTACATACCAAATTCTGCAGGATCACGCACAACTCTTCTTGTTTGCCTATGATTTCCTGTACCACATACATCAGGAAGCTTTTGTTTTATCATGTTGATGGTTGCTTTCCTCAAGTGACCTGTTTTTGTCAAGGAAAAATCATAAACAAGAATATCTACATCCTCCATTTTAAGAGTGGATGTGCTTCGAATATTCTTTTTCTTTTTTGAACCTGTTTGTTTAGTATCACACACCATTTCTAAGTTATATTTACCTGTGAATGCATTACTACTTTTAGTGTAATACCAATGCACCATCAAAGCCTCTATTCTTCTCTGATCAATATCTTTAGTTATCTCTAAAATCTTTGCAATCCAAAATGTTCTAGTAGCCTCATCACCATCAGCAAGAACTGCAATAAGTGTTCCAACATTTATCTCTATTAAATTTCCTTGCCATCTTGCTTCTGCCTGTTTTGTCATCCTTGGGCCTACATAAATATTTCTTTCTGGTGGATGTATAAAACTTTGAAGTGCATCTGCATTACATGCTTGGGCCACATTCACTGATCTTTGTGTACAAAAATCCCATGTGAATGGAACATCAACTGGCCAGTGACCTGCAATTGTATACTGTATAATCTCTTCTTGATGATTGAAAAAGTCCTCCCACCAAGATACATCTTGATCTCCAGCATATTTTTTTGCACGCTCAATATGTCTCTTCTTTTCAATGAGTGCATGCATCCAGCTTTTACTTTGATCAACCACATTTCCACATCTTTCTGTATTGTTTTTATCTTCATATGGTGATTGTTCTACACCATACACTGTCACAGTAGACAAATTAGGCACCTGCAATAAGAATTTGCATCCCTCTTTAGGCTCCCACCCAAGAGAAGATGAATATTGCTTTGCAAATAAAAGGGTTATTTCATCAACCCTCCTCATCAAGAATACATGGTTGAAACTAATATTGTGCAATGGAGCCAAAACCTTAGCACTGTTATCAAGGCCCATTGAGCAAAAGTGCTTAAAGTCATAAATCTGTGTGAGGTGTTGAACTTCTGGTTTTGGAGTATATGCTTCTGAAATCAACTCAGATAAAATCGGAAGAGTAAAAGCATTGTTACGTGCCAACTTCTTAGAGAAAGTACTGAACATTTGATCAATGTGATCATGAGTGTGGCCAACCAGAAGGAAATTTACCTTAACCTTTTGAAATACCTGTTTTTCAACAAGCATGCTTAAATATCCAAAGACTGTAGAATTTTTATTCTCTCTTGCAGTATTATCTAGTTGCAAATATATAGTTGGTGACAAAAGACCCTTCCATGGTTGCAAAACACGATGAATGACAGTAACTGTAAGGTTTGGATCATTATGCACATTCGGATATGTGAAGAAAACCTTGGACATTACAGTTCCATTGTATACCAAAGCACCAACCAAATGCATTTGCACAAGGACTTCATCTCCAATGTCCTTAGGGATGCGATAAAAATGTGGCAAACAAGTTTTTTTTTTATCCATACCATCGATCAACAAACACATATAACGCTCCGGATTTCTGAGTGCTTTACTTCGATGATGAATTGCTTTCTTTCTCTCTAAAGCTTGACTCTCACGATGGTTGTTAAGAAGGTTTTTAAAATTATTCTTTTCCTGTGGTGTTGTAGCCCCTTTTGCCATGTTTTTCAAAGTGGCGCAAATTGAACATTCACCCATTCTAACTTTATGAGGAATAGAAACATTGTTAAACTCTTCCTTCCATAATCGAGTAAAGTGACGATACAACACATACTTCTCATTTCTATTTCCCATGTCTTCTCTATATATTTGAAATACCTCTCGACGAGTAAAGTTATCTGACAAGTGCAACCTTCCAGTTGTAGGCATAACCTCACAATGCAAGCTAAAATAGTTCATCATCCAATTCATTGCATGACGTCCAACAGATCCTTTGGTCCCAACATGGAACGTATCCAAAATGAGATCCCCATTCAAAAGCCCTTGTTGAACCCTATGTATTCTAAAATTTCCCACATCCATTGCAATTTTAAATGCAGCCCTACAACATCGCATCCCTTGACTAAAGAAATATTCAAAACCAACACGTGCTACTGACATGTTATCCTCAATCATTTGCATGCGAGAAACAAGGTATATATCCTGCCTTTCACTATCTAAATGGAGGAATTTTTCTCTAAGGTGCTTTAGTTTCTTCATTCCTAAATTGTACAAACATTTCAAACCACAACAATGCTTCACAATATCCAATGCAATCTGTCTATCTGAAGTAAGAAATTTAAATCTTTTTTGACTTACTTCACGAGGCCTTCTTTTAAATTGTAGATTGAGCTTGCTTTGCTTTTTCGTTGCTCCACATGCACTTGAGTCAGAAGGGAGATCAATGGTTGGATCAGATGGGAGATCAAGAGGTGCATTTGGTTGAGCAGCATTGCACTGTGAATTGGATAACTTAAATGACTCAACAGAAAACATGGAACCATCAACACGTCCTAAATCATAGGGATCATCACTTCTGTGGAAAGGATCAACTGAGAACAATGAATCCGAAACTGTATCAATATCAGCAGAAGAAGCTGATGCCCAAGCATCCACTAAAAAGATTGAGCTCATCTTCACTGAGTTCACAAAAGACTGAAGATGAATGACCTTTTTAAATAAGTAGAAATCCGAGATCAAGTGAACATGTCACATCAAATGTCACATCAAGAAGATATGAAATCAAAAGTTTATTAAAGTACATTAAATAACATTAAACATCAAATTACATCAAATAACTTAATTACTCAAATATACACTAATAAGGGAACCAAAGATTTGATTCACTTTTGAAATGAGAAACACAATTCATTTCTAACTAGATATGAGTCATTGAGTCTTAGCATTGTGAGTGAATCAAAATATATCCAAGTTGAGTTCCAACTGGATTATATATTAAAATTGTTTCTAGTAGTGCCATTGAAGACTATACAAGAAGAAATTTTACCTTTGGTACTAAATAAGATTTCAAGGATTAGGTTTCATTGTCTTGGCTAGATCTCAAAGAGGTAGATGAAAGTATATTAAAAAAGAATTATGTGTAAAACAGGTACTTGGAATGTTTATTCATACATTGATTTTCCATTTCAACAATGTGTTACAAGATAAATGTGAATATGAACTAAAGTGAGGAGGATAACACTATAAAGATGTCATTAATCTCCCATATTCAACACAACTTAGACTTGAAGTGTAATTTCCATGCAAATGTACATAAATAGTTGCAAGGTTCTTTACTTGAATGTTTATTCATACATTGATTTTCCATTTCAACAATGTGTTACAAGATAAATGTGAATATGAACTAAAGTGAAGAGGATAACACTATAAAGATGTCATTAATCTCCCATATTAAACACAACTTAGACTTGATTTTCTCCCAAGCAAGAGATTCTAAGAAAAAATTTCTACATGAGATTAGATATCCTCATGTACATACCATACTCTTGCCATTCAAGTGTAATTTCCATGCAAATGTATATAAATAGTTGCAATGTTCTATGAATATTTCATTAAAGTGGCTCTGAAATAGCCTATTTGTGTGAGTGGTATTCCCTGGTTAGATTGGTTGACAGATATAGTTAGCAACTGGACTCATTCAGTTAGATCCAGTTAGTCTCTGGTTCAAGTTACCCAATTGCCTATAAATAGTAGAGGAGGAGATCATTCTCATTTTCAAAATCCACGAGCAACAGAGAGCAACAGAGCACAGACAGCTATGGAGCACAGAGCTCAGCATACAAGCAAGGCAACTATGATGGAGAAGAAGAATGTTGGTAAGAGTACCAAGAGGTAGGCAAAATCATACCATAAAAAAAGATTCCTAAAAGATTCCCTTTGTATGTTTGTGTAAAGAGTCTGCTCTCTAGGTTTTTATTTTTCTTAGCTCTAAAAATACAGATCCAATGAGCGTACAGCTCGATGCCTGGCATCGACTTTTAGGTGTAAGTCGATGCCAGGCATCAACTTGAGGCTGCAAGTCGATGCCAGGCATCGACTTGCACGTGCAAGTCGATGCCAAGCATCGACTTGAGGCCTCAAGTCGACGCCTGGCATCGACTTGCACCTGAAAGTCGATGCCAGGCATCGACTTTGTGTGCAAGTCGATGCCAGGCATCGACTTGCAGGTGCAAATCGATGCCAGGCATCGACTTGAGGCTTCAAGTCGATGCCTGGCATCGACTTGCACACAAAGTCGATGCCTGGCATCGACTTGCCTGGCATCAAAGTTTGCCTTAAAGTCGATGCCAGGCATCGACTTTAGGGTGCAAAGTCGATGCCAGGCATCGACTTTTGGGTGGAAGTCGATGCCAAGCATCGACTTTTAGGTTCAAGTCGATGCCAGGCATCGACTTTTAAGTGCAAGTCGATGCCAGGCATCGACTTGCACTTAAAAGTCGATGCCTGGCATCGACTTGAACCTAAAAGTCGATGCCTGGCATCGACTTGGGCCTTTGAAAACCACATTTACGTATGAGCTGATTATTCCAAGCGCCTTCAGGGATGCGGAGTCCAAGAGTGAGAGGCCCTTCAAGAAACTGAAAGTCACCATGGGCTCTAGTGATCAGCAACGTGACAAAGGCATTGGTCACCAAGCGAAGCCAAAGAAACTTATTGTATCCTTATTCTCTGAGAAGGCCAGCAACCCGCTAGGAATATCCTCAGGTGGACAGAGTAGCATCAAAATTCCTGAGGATGATACAACTATGAAGGATAGGTCGAGGGACGCTGAGGTTTTAAGGACAGATCGTCCACTGCGGGACATGACAAATCTGGAGTGGTGCCTTCAGTATGTTGAAGAGAAGAATGCAGTCCTTCTTGTGTTCGTAGGGACATATGGGAGAGGAAAGATCACGACAACACAAGGTTTTCAGTATGGCCTTGTGTACAAACTGGATTATGAAGATGAGGATTCTGACAACCTCCTTTTCCTTGTAGAGACATCGAAAGGTTTGAGAAATGTTATATGCAAGATGGATTTCTTGTGCCCAGAGTGCTGTGTTCCAGATCGTCTAGCTGAGATATGCAGGGACTCAGTCAATCTTATCAAGGACTTGATGCCATGGATCCAGGGCAATATCATGCCAACACAACAGAAGATGACAACCCATGTAAAGGCAAGGGGTAAGCAGAGCATGCAGAAAAAGCTTCAAAAGAAAAAGAAGAGAATTTCAGAAGAGGAGTCTTCTGACTCAAGCTCTAGCTCTGAGGATATAATTGTTGCACCTGGTGGAGAGCTTGCCTCGGGTGTTCTTGGTACTGAGCAGAACAAGATGAGGGAGGATGTAGCTAAAAGAAAAATTATGAAGAAGGGGCAGTTGTTCCACCTGCCAATCAATATCATCCACAGGCCACCAATAGATCCAGTCACAGGGAGGAGGCCCCTTGAGATCAGGGAGCCACACAATTTGCATGTGCAGAATCTTAAGAAGAAAATGAAAATAAATCCTCATGCTACTGTTGTGCCATTCCTTGTCATGGTGGATCCGAATGAGTGCAGCTCTATGGACGAGTTCAATGAGGGTTTATTTGAGGAGTATACTTATTATGTGATTGGAGGTTCACACTCTGCAGAGGCCCGTAGACAGCTAGTGAAGGAGCACCCTACCACTTTTTTCTTTAGGTATGCAGAGTGTAAGATATATGCTGGTCTTACAACTGAGAAAGCCAAGCTTCTTGCTTGGGATCACAACAATGACAATGACTACAGGCAAAAAATGTCCTCCATAGAGAGAATTCGGTTCTTCCACCATGAATATGAAGATTGTCTTGTTAAGGAAGCTGGAAGAATACATCCCAATCTACGAAAGCAATGCCTTATTGAGGTTGGAATTGCACTGGATCAGAATAGAAAGTCTGATGCCTTGAGGAAATATGATCCATGGTTTCAACTGGCATTCAGATCAGGTGAGATCTGGGATCTACAGGATAAAATTTTCACAATGTGGGAGAACAAGGAGGTCAAGGGCCAGAAGCAACGAAAGTCGAGGCCAGACCCACAGGTTGATCTGAAGGGAAAGGGAAGGAAAGCTGACCTCTCAATTGAAGAGGCTCCCGAGGACATGAAGCTGACACCATGGAGGGCCCTTCATGGAATCAAGGATGATACATTGATCATATCAACTTTGTCAAGGGTAATCTCCAAGGACTTAAGCCTGGAGGAGATGGTGAATGAGCTCAATAAGTATGTATGTTATTCTCATATCCTTTTTCCCTCCTCCCATGTTTCTGGTCTAACCTAGTCTCTTTTTAATTTCTGTGACTGTAGTCATAAAGTTTACATGAAGATTCAGGAGGTCATGATGAAGAGGTTGGGGTGCTTTTCTTGGACAGAGGTCCAAGCAGACTATCCAACCACATCATCCTACAAAGCTTTATCAGAATATTTCATCCTTTTCCGTGATTGGGTAGGTTCTCTTTCTGAGGTTGTGCTTGGTTTGCCATTAGGCTAGATGCCTTGATTCACCAAACCAATTTAATGTCAGGCTTTTAGTACGAATGCGATGCCTGGCATCGGCTTACGGCTAAAGTCGATGCCTGGCATCGACCTGCAGCCAAAAGTCGATGCCTGGCATCGACTTGGGGGCATAAGTCGATGCCCGGCATCGACCTGCAGCATAAGTCGATGCCTGGCATCGACCTCGTGGCATATGTCGATGCCAGGCATCGACTTATGTCCCAAAGTCGATGCCAGGCATCGACTTTCAGTAGAAAGTCGATGCCTGGCATCTACCCCCACATGAAATCGATGCCATTCATCGCTTCTTTATGTTCTGCTTGCTGTATTGAAGAGCTCATTTAGTTGTCTTTCCACTTTTTTCTGCAGAAACCAAAGAAAAGTAAGTCTGCGGAGCTACTAGATGATTGCCCCGCTGCATTCCTGGCTCACATTCAAAGAGCAAGGCATGAGAAATCTAGGCTGAAAGCCAAGGAGATGGATTTTGATGATGAACCTGATCTTAAATGTTTCTCCAGTCCCCTAGACCCCCTTAGGCCTGTATATTACAATGTATTCTGTAGTGATGTAAATAATATTTGTTCTGTTGTGCCTAGAAAACATTTCTCCCTTCTCATAGCGGACATACCCTATGGATTTAGGATGTTGGGATCAGTTAATGATGATGAACCCTTCAAACACCCTCAGATTCGGAAGATGGTCACTGATTTTGCAGAGTTGACTATGTCTCCTCTTTGGAGGATAGTAATTTTCCATAGGAGAGACCAGTCCTTCTCTATTTCAACTGCTCTAAAGGCAAGATGTCATGCTGTGGAGTGCCTCACGTGGTAAGTAGTCTTCTTTCTATCTCCGTGGCTTTAATGATGCTCTCTATGACTCATAGTTCTTGTTTGCAGGGTGAAGACAAACGTAAATCACACTCCTTTGCATAGGTTTGTGAGCTCCACTGAATGCATTACAGTTGGCTATTATGATGAAGTAAGCAAAAGGAGAGTCAGGGAGCATTGCAATGAGAATGGGATCTCAAATGTGCTCATGTTCCCAGCCGTTACCAAGAAACTTCATCATGTAGCTGGGGACATGACATTGGTTAACCCCTATCAGAAGCCACAAAAACTCATAATGAGATTGCTTCAGCTATTCTCCAACGATGATGACTGGGTCCTAGACCTTTTTTCGGGCACAGGTAATTTCAATTTTCACAATTTTCATTAGTCATGGTTGATTGACACCTCTAAGTGGTTTTCTGCTGTTTCAGGAATGACTCTGGCTTGCTCCTTAAAGATGTTCAGGCACTGCATAGCTGTGGAGAAGGATGATGCTCAAGTGAGCTTTATTAGAATGAGAATCAATGGGCTGAATGAATGCCCAGATGAAGACCAAGAGGTTGGAAGGAAGCACATTGCAGACATGGAGAGATTCCAACCGGCTTCAAGGGAGCCTGTTCCCCCACTTGCAGATGAACCGGGGGACATGGCTGACCTTGAAGAGCCAATCTTGGAGCAAGAGAGGCAGGATATGGGTTCTAATGTTCCAGAGGATCCCAATATCCTTGAGCCTGAGGAAAGCTATGATCAGCTTCTATTGTAGATTCATATTACTCTTGTACTTACACAGGAAATGTAAAACATCATTTTAATATAAATATAATGTCGAGTTCTGCTTCCACTTTGTGTTCAACTTGATTTATCTTGAGCATTTCTCTGATCATGTGTGAATGTTTCTTAGTATAATTTTGTTGATTATTATCTTCTCTTGGGAATGCTTTTGTGAAATGTATTTCATATTTTGTGAATATGGCCATGCATTCAATGAGGATCTTAACCATACAAAGGGGATGATCTAAATTGCCTTGTTAAAATGTTCCGATTTTTGCAACACATGTACTCTAATTTTCGAGTAGCTTTTAATCAGCTATAATCTGTGCTTGTTGAGGTTATGGATGTAAGGAAGGAGCTTCCTGAACTCTTACTTGTACCTTAAACACTAATCTATTGTCAAAGATCATGATGTGGGATTCTTGATCGGCTGAAGAACTAGTTTTCATGGCAACAAGAATTTTATTATATCTATCTTGACTACTTGGGATATGAGATCAAGGTTCTAGTGACAATATTTACAAGCAAGAACAAGTGATGCTTTCTAGATATTGTAAAATGCTCACTTTATTGCTTGATATAATGGTCTTTAGGTAAAAAGGAAAAGAGAACATGTCTTTGTTCTCCTTTGTTGTGACTCAGTGTTATAGATAGATAGATAGATAGCTAGATAGATAGCTAGATAGAGAGATAGATAGATAAATAGATAGATGGATGGATAGATAGATAGATAGATAGATAGATAGATAGATAGAAAGAAAGAAAGAAAGAAAGATAGATAGATAGATAGATAGATAGATACATAGATGAACGATAGATAGATAGATAGATAGATAGATAGATAGATAGATAGATAGATAGATAGATAGATAGATAGATAGATAGATAGATAGATAGATAGATAGATAGATAGATAGATAGATAGATAGATAGATGGATAGATACATAGATAGATAGATAGATAGATAGATAGATAGATAGATAGATAGATAGATAGATAGATAGATAGATAGAAGGATTGATTAATAGATATAGATAGATAGATCGATAGATAGATAGATAGATAGATAGATAGATAGATAGAAATATAGATAGATAGATAGATAGATAGATAGATACATAAATAGATAGATACATAGATAGATAGATACATAGCTAGATAGATAGATAGATAGATAGATATATAGATAGATAGATAGATATGGTGATGTATAAAACACCACAAGAACTAAGCTAAAGTGATATTAGAACATCTGCATAACCATCAATAGCTTAGCAATACTCTCAACTTGAAAACTTTATCACTGAACTTAGTGAAATTCAAAAATTTACTTCTCAGAAATCTGCGTCTTTTCTTCTAGCCTCAAATCTGATCTGTATTAGCTTGATCTTTGTAAATTCTTTTGATCACTTGCTAATAGAAGTTCTTGTTAATGTTAAGTAACACACACCAAGCAAATCTTTCAAGTAATATCATCAAAATCTTCTGATTTCACTTCAACATTTGAACTATGTCTGAAATCTAAAAAATGAGTTCATCGATTTAACATACCTTCACTGTTAGACTCATTTCTCTGAGTACACGTCTCGTTTTATAAAGATCTTTTGACAAATTGTAGTAGAAGATAGTAGCTATAAAATGAGCTATCACTCATGAAAAATTTTACACTGTACTATGAGATCAAGCCTTAAGAAGATCAGGGAAAAGTGTGCCAGAAAATTCGTAACTGTCAACTGACTTAGAGACTGATATGAAATCACTTAGAATTCAAAACACAAGAGGAAGTAGACCAAATCCTTCTACACAAACATGTGTTAACTATTAGAGAAGATGTGTACACAATGGCTTGGCTTCATTCTGCTCATAGCCATGGAAAACTCTCATACACTGAGTAGTTTCTCCTCAACATCTCTCTCAGAAAAACCCGACTTTTCTCTATTCACCTCAGGATTACAAAATTGAGTTCTCACTTTATTTTTCAACTCAAATTAACTTATATACATATAGTTTACATACTCCTAGACTCAAAATCGTAGGTTTTGAAGTTCATTGACAAGACTAGACTTTTATTTTGCACTAAATTACAGGAATGAATTTATCCCTTCACTTAGGCTTAGTTTTCTGAGTGCTTTGCCTTCAATTCTCTTTGTCTTTCTTCTTCCTTCATATCTCTTCATAAATTCATGTCTAATTAGTGAGTGAAGTCTCAACAGCTCCCCCTCAATCACTAATTAGCATGCTCTGACTTCTTCGTGTAATGTTCTTCTCTTTTATTCCTTCCATCTCTTTGAATCTACTTGTCTTCACTCCATCCAAGCTCTTTGTCATAATATCTGCAATCTGATCTTTTGTAGAAGTATATACCACTTCAAGCTCCTTCTCCATTACCTTTTCTCTCAAGACATGATATTGAATCTCTATGTGCTTTGTTCTTGCATGAAATACAGGATTTGCTGCAAGATATAATGAACTCATATTATCTCTATGTATGATAGGTATACCTCGATCATTATCCAAGTTTTTGAACAAGGTCTACATCCATATCACTTCTTTCGCTGCTTCCACAAGTCCTTTGTACTCAGCTTCTGTTGATGATAAAGCCACCAACTCAGAAGTTTATCTCCTATGTATATCATATATCCATGCGTTGACCTTCTATCATCTTGACTTCCTGCCCAATCTGAATCTCTGTGTGCTCTCAGCCTTGTATCCGATGTAAATGGATAATATAATCCTTCCTTCAAAGTTCTTTTGATGTATCTTAGAACTCTTCGACCCGCAATCCAATGTGGATCCTTTGGACAATGCATGAACTGAGAAAGAACTCCCACTGAATAACTAAGATCAGGTCTTGTTACTGTAGCATAAATCAAGATTCCCACTAAAGATTGATACTTTCTCATATCTTTGAACTCTACACCATCATATTTGCTGAGTTAATGATTGACCTCTAGTGGTGTTGGTGCCTCTCTGCAATTCTCCATGTTAAACTTCTTTAGAAGATTCAAAAGATACCTTTCTTGTGATACATATATGCCATGTTCTGCATAAGTGATTTCCATTCCAAGAAAATATGACAATTTTCCTAGATCACTTATCTTAAATTCCTTCTCAAGTAATATCTTCACCTCCTTGATTCCTTCATTTGAAGTACCTGTAATTATAATGTCATCTACATAGATAAAAATGTAGATCATACCTTCATCTGTTCTCTGGATAAGTAAACTTGCATCTGCCTTTGAACTTTGATATCCAAGATCATTAAGATACTTCACAAGTCTATAGTTCCAAGCTCTTCTAGCTTGCTTCAAACCATAAAGTGCTCTTCTCAATCTGCAAACATAATTTGGAAACTTGTAATCTGCAAATCCTTGAGGTTGCTCCATGCAGACCTCATCTGATATATATCCATAAAAAAATGCATTCTTTATATCCAATTGACTCAATGTCCATCCTTTTGATGCTGCAATAGCAATGATTGTCCTTATGGTTGACATCTTTGCTACAGGACTGAATGTCTCATCATAATCTATGCCAAAGGAGGTCATGTGACATCAAGGAAGACAAAAGGAACATTATTCGAAGTAAAGGTACATCTATTACTCATAAAGTTTGAAGAATTCAATATATAGGTGAAGAAAGGATGGGAGATTCTTTTCAAATAGAGAAGTTGGATAGAGAGAACTATCCAGCATGGTCAATGAGGATGGAAGCTCCTCTTATGACCAAAGACTTGATAGCTTATATTATAGGTGAAGAAGAAAAGCCTCAATTCAGAGATCCTAGTGTTCCAACTAGGGAGGAATTATCAGATTTTAAGAATTGGATGAAGAGAGATGCTCAAGCTAGGAGCATTATCTATATGGCAGTCAATGACTACTTGCTACCTCATATTAGAGGTCTTGAAAGTGCAAGTGATATATGGAATGTTTTGGAGGAGCATTTCCAAAACACCACAAAGTCAAGGAAGGCGTTTTTGTGGGTAGAATTTACCACTCTCAATCCATCTCAAACTATGTAACAGGAATGAAGGACTTTGTAGATGCATTAGGAGCAGTTGATCAAGACATTGAGGAGGATAAATTGGTAAGGCAAATCCTCACAGGGTTGAGAGGTGATGACAAATGGAAGCCATTCATTTCGTTTACTGAATTATCACTTGATCATTTTACTCCGGACTTAAATTAGTTGCTAGGACATATGTTAACCTTTGAGCAGGATGTCAAAGGTGAAGGTGACAAGAGTACATGTCATGCAATGTATTCAAAGGATAAGAAGAAGAATATCAAGGGAAAGCAATAAGCAAATGAGGATGAAGGTACAACTAGCCAAGCTAACTTCCTAAGAGGAAGAGGAGGTGGCAAAGGCAGAGGAAGAGGCAGGAGTAATAAAGATGGAGTCAAAGCTTGCTGGATTTGTGGTAAGACAAATCATTTAGCTAATGATTGTTGGCATAATACTCAGAGTAATGGTGGATATAATCAGAACTTTAATTCAAGAGGAAGAGGTGGCAGAAATCAAAGAGGTAATTTCAGAGGTAGAGGTAGTAGAGGTTACTTTGGAAGAAATGCAGGTAGAGGATTCCAAAGTCAACAATACAACAATACAATCTACAATTATGCTTCAGATCAGAAGGAGGATTCAACATTGATAATGAATGCAACTTCTGAAAGGCAAAGTGAAGACCAAAGAGTCTTTTACATTGACTCAATGTGTAGCAATCACCTGAGTGGCAACATAGCTTTGATGACTGATTTGGAAAATAAGGTAACTAATCATGTGGTTCAAATAGGTGACAATACAAAGCACAATGTAAAGTCAATTGGATCAGTGAAGACCAAGGATGGTAGCACCCTCTTGAGTAAGGTCTTGTATGTTCCTACAATTCCTAAGAATTTATAAGTGTAGGACAAATTGTTGGAAAAGGTTATGAAGTTAGATTCACTAATGAAGGAGTGTTTGTGGAAGACCCTAGCAATGGGTATAAACAGATTGTTTCAAGGAAGAAAGAAGGAAGATTGTTCACATTGAAGATCCAAGGTAATGTTGGTCATGCCTTGTTCACTTATGGAGAACATAAGTGTTGGGACTTCACTCACTAATTAGACATGAGTTTATGAAGAGATATGAAGGAAGAAGAACGAAAAAGAGAATTGAAGGCAAAGCACTCAGAAAACTAAGCCTAAGTGAAGAGACAAATTCACTCTTGTAATTTAGTGCAAAATTAAAGTCTAGTCTGGACATAGAACTTCAAAACTTACGAGTTTGAGTCTAGGAGTATGTAAATTATATGTATATAAGTTAATTTGAGTTGAAAAATAAAGAGAGAACTCAATTTTGTACTCCTTATGTGAATAGAGAAAAGTCGGGTTTTGCTGAGAGAGATGTTGAGGAGAAACTACTCAGTGTATGAGTGTTTTCCATGGCTATGAGCAGAATGAAGCCAAGCCATTTTTTACACATCTTGTGTAATAGTTAACACATGTTTGTCTAGAAGGATTTGGTCTAATTCTTCTTGTGTGTTGAATTCTAAGTGATTTCATATCAGTGTGTAAGTTAGTTGACAGTTACAAATTTTCTGGCGCACTTTTCCCTAATCTTCTTAAGGTTAGATCTCATAGTACAGTGTAAAGTTTTTCATGAGTGGTGGCTCATTTTAAATCTACTACCTTCTACTACAATTGATCAAAAGATCTTTACAAAACGGTGTCGGAAAGTTTTCAACTTTCCAGTTGATGACCAGATAAAATGAAAATAACTTAATTGGTGAATTCTAACCTTTTATATCATTGTTGATTAGTTGTTCTTGATTGAATTAACTACTTTTGAAGTGTTTGAAGGTACAGGAAATGATAAAGAATACATGTTCAAATTATGGTTTATTCTAAACTGCTCATATAATGTGTGTTTAGGCCATAGAAACATTGATTTATGGGTTTAAGATCCTAGGTTTACATTTATTTATATGTATTTAAGTTAGTAGCATTAATTCCTGGTTAATGTTAGGGTTTAACTAGGTATTCAATTGATTTTCAAAGGGTTCTAATGGGTTTCTTATGGGTTTCAAATAGGTTTTCTAGGGTTTTACTATATTTAAAGGGTTAAAATCAATGTTATTTAAATACATTAATATATAAATTAAATATTTATGTATTACAAATTAAACTATGCTATTAATAATTACTTTAATCATATGTGTGCATTTAAATATTAAGGTTCTAATTAATTAAACCCTTACACTAAGCTTAAATTAAATGATTTATTTAAATAAGAAATATAGGCTAATTAAATTAAAAATGGTAAATTAAATGGATAAATAACTAGTGGTCTATATGGATGCTAGAAAAAAGAATGGTATGTGAGTAATGTGGAATTAAAGTGAATTAAGGAGTGGTCTGAAAGGAAGATGCACTTAAAGTGAAAAAGTTGGTTAATGAAAAGGAATGGAGAGAATTAGTGTAGATGAAAAGAGAGGTGAAAGTAAGTTGTGTGCATAAAGCTAATTTAAAGTGTGGTGAAAGTAAGGAGATTAAAGTGTGGTTGTAGATTAAAAGTTAAAACCAAAAGAGTGGATTAGGAAGGACTTGTGTATGTATTTAAATGTGTGTTGATACTCAAGTTTCTCCTAATGTTTCTTGCAGGTATTCTTTCCCTCCTCTCGGTATTCTTTCCCTCCTCTCTTTGTTTGATTATGTTCTTTCTTACCCTCCTCTTGGATGTTTTTGCTATTCTTCATGATAACATAAGCTCTTAGTGTAGAAGAGATAGTGATTTGGACTTTAGAAGATTAGTGAGATTATAGAATTCGGCATCATTATTTTCATCGCTGGGGGATGTGTGCTTGAACATCCGATTATCCTTACATGCCGGCCCTGCACTTGTGCTAGCGTCACTAAAACAAATCAGGCAGACGCCCAGGGGTCAGCTGAAAAAGTGCCATAGATTGTAACAAGGAATCGGAGGAGCCAGCACCTCTCTCATAAACAGTACGAGATAATTACCTCTCATCATGTCCTCAAGAACAGAGGAAGGATTCCGGCAGAGTGGGTTATGTTAACGCCTTGCGGCTTCGTGTTTATTACCGGTCGTGTGCCGCTTCCAGCTGACATCGGAATTTAGTTTTAACTCTTGCTTGGCGCTCCGTGGATCATGCATTCAGCTCTAATCTTCGCTACATTTAACTGTGTGGATTTTATTGTTGATGTGGTTAAGAGGTGCATGTTGTTCTGCGTAGCGTGGATGGTGGGATTATAAGTTTGTGTCAATAATACGTCAGTGATGATTTATGCAGTTAGGTATTTGTTTTATCATAGAAGCTTCTAGTCTGCAGTAGTCGTTTCATCTTAATCTATGGTTTGTTTTCACCTTCTTGAATTATGACTCAGGACAACAATATCTTTCTGCGGAAATCGTGACTCGGTGTGTGTTCTCTGTAGAAATTCCTGTATAGATGTTATACATCATGTAAGCTTGCAAGCATTAGCTGCGCATCGAATCTGAGTAAGTATATGAAGCACGGTAATCCGCTGTATTTAAACCATTGCTGTGCATTCATTTTGATGCAGTGAAACGTATCAGGAGGACCCTTACCCTTTCAGTTACCTCAAAGCTATGTTTAGTCGTCCGATACGATGAATCATATATTCATGAAGCTCCTCTAATTCCAAAATAAATATGCTTTCTGATTTAGAAGGCTTATAAGTAGTCCGACTTGTTGTCTGTCCAGGATAGAAACAATTGTTCTCAATAACTCTTTATTTTGGATTCAACCAGTTGTGATTCGTCGCCATGCATATTGTGTTATTCTATGTCATCATATACACGTATGACAGAACATTCGTTGCATTAAGTATTGTGCGACGTTGAGTATGACATGGTTTACCGGCTTAAATCTCTTGGTGTAGAGTTCCTATTCAAAACTATTTGCGTTGAAAGCTTTTTCTCTGGTCATCTAGCATCTTATGTGCACCTCTTGCTTTATTGTATGCATGAACATGAGCATGTGTATGCTTTAATGTATGTGAAGAATGTCTTTTATGTTTCTTATTAATTTCTTGTTAGATTACTAATGTCCTAATGTTTTGTTTCAGTGAACCGAATGTTTTTTCTACAGAAACATTGAAGATTAAAAAGAAATTGAAGTGCAGTGAAGTGAAGCAAAGTGAAGATTTCATCAATTCAATTATCCGACAATCTGAATTAAATCCATAGAAATTATCCTTGATTAAGCTTTGTATAGGATTCACTAGTTATTAGCAATCTTATAGAGAAATTATATCATTGTTTTATAGCATTGTAATCATCCATTAATGTCATTAGCATTAATTCAATTTTAATTTGCATTATCATTATTATCAATGTTATCTGAAATCGTTGAAGAAACTTTGATATTACCTATATCTCAAGAAGCTATTGATAGATATAAAGCAGTCCAGCCTTACGGTTCTTAGACGTTTAAAGTGTTACAATTATCTACTCCATATTTCCTAGATTTAAGAGTAATTTAGAATTTCTGATACCTTAGACGAAAGAAAAATATACCTAAAACACCTATGATTGTCTCATACACCCTGCGTGTGCCGAGGGATTTAGTGGCTGACTGATCCACCAGCCTTATGTCCGCAACTTCCCGACAATTTGGTGAACCCGACGTGAAGGTTCGGCACGACACCGTAGGTATAAAGGTATATTTACTTTCTATTTTGCATATGCATATATAGGCAATTTGGCGATTGAAGAAGAAGATCGACATCCTTTGTAGCTGCAGCTGATTGTTCCTCGTCACGTCACCTTTATCCATCAACTTTCATGAAAGTGACGATTGTACTTGCATGAAAAGATTTTGCACTGAACACATTCACAATGAACCTCTTCATCAAGCTGGTTGCTCAGGTATATTTATTCTTATTCTGTTGCATAATAGTAGGAAAAGTTTCTTTATTTCTAGTTGCAAAGAAGTAAGAAAATTTTCTTTATTGCACAATAGTAGGAAAGTTTTCTTTATTTCTATTTCTAAAGCAGTAGGAAATTTTTCTTTATTGCATAGTAGTAGGAAAGTTTCTTTCTTGCAAAATAGTAGGAAAGCTTGCTTTATTTCTTTGTTTGCAAAGCAATAGGAAATTCATTAGTTTTTTTCTAAGGAAAAATAGTAGGAAAGGTTTTCTTTATCTAAAGTAGTAGGAAAGGATTCTTTATTTCTATTTACAACATTGTAGAAAAAGTTTCTTTATTGCCAAAGCATAGGGAAATTTTCTTTTTGTTTGCAAAATAGTAGGAAAATTTTCTTTAGTTTTGTTGGCAAAGGAGTTGGAATATTTTCTGTATTTTTGTTTCTTTTACCACGGAGTCGTATCAGGATCAAGATATAGATGGATTATTACGAGAATTATATACGTATATTTCATATTTATCTATAAAGTTAGACTTATCCACTATGGCTGACCACTTTGAAGAGCAGCGAATTTGGAAGATCATAGATGCAATTAAAACAGATAGGGGGGAATTTACTGGAATAAATGTAACAGCTTATCTTAAATATTATGAACAATTGACAGAACAATATGGATTACCGGAAGACAATAAAAAAGATACATTTATACGAATTGCTCATGGGTTCACTAGAGAGAGAATCCAATTGCGAGTAGTCCAACCAAACATGACTTGGGTGGATTTCAAGACTCAGCTTCTTACTGAATTTTCGCATGAAGATTACAGTAAGAATAATAGAGCCACATTCATGCGATGGGTAGGAACTACGAAGTTAGACCAACACATAACTCAGGGATTAACTAAGTTTGATATCAAATTTAACCAAATGCCTCAAGCAGACAGAACAGCTCTTGAACCAGATAAATTGAGAAATTTTCTAAACATGCTAGATCCATCTCTTAGACGAGAGCTAGAACCAATGCTTGAGGATGGAACGATTGCGAGTGGGCTTACTGGAAATTGGGATAACGTAAGAGCAGCTGTCCATAGGTTAGCCCAAAGGCAGGAGCGAAATCAGATGCAAACTTCAAGAATATATGAAAGAGATGTGCCAGGAAAGATAGATAATGACCCCACTTCTCATAACCCTAGAAAAGATGACTCAGAACTTACAACGTTAAAAACATCAGTAGAATCACTTGTCAAACATGTGGAGACTTTTGCGACTGAAATAGCTACTATAAAGAGTATGCAAGAGCTTAAATTGAGAGATGAGGAGAAACCAAAAGAATTAGAACAAAATCCTAGGAATCAGATGCCAGCTAGAAGACCATTTAACCAAGCACGTAGATGTCTCTGGTGTGATGATTTGGAGCATCCACACTGGACATGAAACTTATTCAAAGAGGCCAAGGATAAGAATTGGGTCATAGAAGTAGATCGAAAGATCTGTGACTATGTAACAAAAAGGCCTTTGGCATCAAACTATGGAAAAGGAGGCATGAAAACCTTCTTTGAAGCCTCCACAAGCCAAAATACATATGCTTGTAGGCTGGATAGTGAAGACTCTAATTGTGATTTCTGGGAGTAGGTTTATGATACTGCTAGTAGAGGCAAGTTATCTGTTGAGAACTTATATGCTACGAGCTCAGATATTAGATCAAAGACATGTTGGAATGAGCCTGTCGATATGTTCTCAGTTTATGCCCATGAAATTAATGTAGACGAGAAAAGAAAACGGGATGAAGAGGGACAGTCTAAACGAACAACTAGGGCTAGAAAAGAGGGTGAGACGACTGATACAATTAAAGAACCACCTATGATGGAGCCTAGTCAGGAACCAAAACAACAGGAACATGAAAAGAAGTCTCAAAATAAGGGTAAAGGAAAGAAAGTAGGAGAAAATTTAGAAAAGAAAACTACAAGTGAAGATAGAAGTCAAGATAAACCAAATGAAAAACAACCCATACGAGAAGAAGGAAGTAAGGAAGAAAAACCGAAAAAGAAACCTCCGACTTTTCGATTGATCTCGCAAATTGAGAAACAAATAGACATTCGGAAAGTTATGGATGAGAAAATCATGAAGGCAGAAGTAACCATGACATTAGAAGAATGGTTAGCATTTTCAAGAACAGATGTGAAAGAAGATTTCATGAGTATCATTAAAAGACGAAGAGAACCTATAGAGTATAGAACGGAAGATATAGAAATGGAGGAAAGAAAAGATCAGGATGAACCGAAAGTGAGTGTTGTACAAATAAATGAATCTGAGTATAGAGAATCTTCTGATCGTAGAAATTATTTGGGACCTGTTATTGGACATTTGGAAAAAGGAAATGATGACCCAAATAGCCATTACACTCAAAAACATTGGGCTAGGGGTACCACTGAAACTATGGTTAAGATAGGTAATAATAATAAACCGCAAGTAGCATTAATCGATTCAGGATCTGAAATCAATGTAGTCCCAAGGGAGATTTATAATGAGGGAAAATGGCCTGTTGATAGGGACCATGGATGGAAAATGAAGGCAGCCAACAATGCTTCTGGCTATTTACTAGGAGCTTGTGCAAATGTTCCTATTACTATTGGAGATGTTAAAGAGGAACATAATTTCTTCGTTCATGATGACTGCTCGTACCCAATTATTTTGGGGCAGCCGTTCATTTGTGAACAAAGAATGGAGACAAAAGTTTTGGATGATGGAAGTGCTTTTGCAAGAATTCGTTCTCGTGATGGCCTTAAATCTGTCCAATTCATGACGCTTTGTATAAATCATCCTCGTAATCGTAGATCTTTAAGAAAAACTCCTTTAAGACACATTGAACAGGATTTCGAGTAAATGCCACTATTGAGCGAGATGACAGTGGACTTTGGTTCGAAATCTCGCAAAATCTTGTACAGAACTTAGATAAAATGACTATTTATTTTCCATCTGCTACGTTAAATATTTTTCATTTTAAACAAATTCCAAGAAAACTTATAAAAAAGTACGAAAAACATTTGAAGAAAAAAGGAGATCTATTAATGGATGAAAGTATTGAATATATTATTGAAACTACACATTGCTTCTCAACATTAGAAGAATTAGAACTTTGTTATAGAGTAAGTCTAATTCCCATATTCTTATCTCTTCACTTGTTATGTATGCATTAATTCAGGAATATGCCTCTAGTATTAATCATGAGTATGATGCCTTAGTGGAGACCAAATATAAAACTGTTAGTAAGAAGGTTAAACCCGTAGCACAACCACTACCAAAATTTAGTAATGATATTATAAAGAATGTAAGTCATGAGCCAATCCTCAAAAATCCGACAAATATTGGCCATGTGTTTACTAAAGAATCCTTAAATCAAATTAAATTAGATGCTAGTGGTTTCCTTCTTCCAACAGAAAAAAAGTATTTTTTGAAGATTATTGAGCAACATGGAAGAGCATTTTCTCTTGAGCCTTCAGAGATAGGATGTGCAGATCCTCGGATAGTTGCACCGATGATAATTTTCACTATTCCCCATATTCCTTGGAATTTGCGCCCTATTCCTATACCTAAAGCTCATCTTCCAGAGCTAATCAGATTACTTAAAGAAAAAATTCATATGCATATTTTAGAATCCTCTTCAGCTCCCTATTCAAACCGTTGGTTTACTGTGCCCAAGAAGAGTGGAAAACTTTGGTTTATCCAAGATCTTCAACCCGTTAATAAAGTGACTATTAGAAATGTGGGTACAGGTCCAATTGTGGATGAATTTGCGGAAGCATTTTCAGGCAATTCTATATATTCAATGGGTGATCTCTACTCTGGGTATGATCAATTTCAATTGGCATTAGAAAGTAGAGACATTACTACCATGAAAACACCTTTGGGATTAGTTAGGATGTGTACATTACCTCAAGGTGCGACCAATTCAGTAGCACACATGATGAGTGCAATGAATTTGGTTTTGCACGATTTTATTCCTCACATTACTATGCCCTTTATCGATGACATTCCCATTAAAGGTTGCTTGGAAGAAGAGAAAGATAGCACTCTGGATGAAGATGGTTGTCGTAGATTTGTAAAGGCTCATATCCTTGATTGCCAAAGAATCTTTTAGCGATTTATTCAAGTTGGCTTAACGTTATCTATAGAAAACTCTACTTTTGGTGTTAATGAGGTCCTCATTGTAGGTCATCTTTGTGGCCATTATGGACGGAAGCCATACCCTCAGAAAATTGATGCCATTAGTAAGATTTCGTAGATATGTCAAAATGTGAGTGAAGTTCGTCGATTTTTAGGAGCTTGTATCTTCTATGTTATATGGATACCACATTTTGCACATATAGCTGACTGTCTTTATGATTTATTAAGGAAGAAAAGAAAATTTTTATGGACAGAAAAACATACTCAAGCAATGCGTAGATTAAAGAAGTTGTTACAAGAAGCTCCAATCCTTAAACGAGTAGATTATACGAATAATAAGCCTATTTTTTTGACTGTTGATACTAGTCCCATTGGAATTGGTTGGGTCATAAGTCAAGATGATGAAGAGGGTAGAAGATATGCTATTAGATTTGGAGCTAAGATTTTACATAATACTCAAAGAAATTATCCTCAAATTAAAAGGGAACTTTGGGGTTTAGTCATAGCTCTAAAGTCTGATAAAGAATATTTCATAGGAGCAAATGTGATTGTGGAGACAGATTGTTTACCGCTAATTGGAATGATCACAAACTGTTCTTCACCGGATATTGCAATGCTTCGTTGGATTTCTTATATTAAATTTATAAATCCAGTTTTAATTCATATTTTAGGAAAATCTAACTCTGTTGCTGATATGCTCTCAAGAGCTAGGTATGATGAGAATGATGAAGCCAAAGTAGATACTAATATGATAAATTATGATTCCCAAGTTTATGTATATGAAAAATTTAATGCAAATGAATATGAAGGAGAGTGGCTAGAGATTGGAAAGTATCTTAGTATTTTAGTTAGATCACCTTCATGGTCTTCAAATAGATTTAGAAATATTAGAAAAAGAGCATTTAACTTTTTCTTAAAAAATGGATTACTTTGGAGACATGCAAGGGGGAAGATCAAAATGCCACAAAGAGTACTAGGTACTAAGAATCTTCAGATGCAAGTCTTGAAGAGCATGCATGATACTTTATGGGCCAGGCATAAAGGTTTTGTTGCCACTTATGAAAAAATTAGAGAATGTTACTGGTGGCCAGGTATTTATGTTAATGTAAAGAATTATGTGGATTCTTGCGATGTATGTCAAGTTTATTCATCGGTTAAGCATAGGGATCCACTACATCCTACGTATCCACCATGCATACACTATAAGTGGGTAGTAGACTTAGTAACCATGCCCAAAGGTATCGATAGAATGAGATACATAGTTCTTGCTCGAGAAGATCTTACTAATCATGTGGAAGGCCGAGCTCTAAGATCCAAAACTACTTTCAATGTATGCAAATTTCTTCTAGAAGATGTGATTTCAACATTTGGGTATATTGAAAAAATAGTAGCCGATAGGGGCGAATTAGACGCACAAGAGGCTAAGGAATTCTTTGCTAGACATGGAATTCGTTTAGCTCTTACGACTGCATATAACCCTGAGGCTAACGGAAAAATTGAAAGAGGGCATTCCCCTATCATAAAAGCGATTTCTAAAGCTTGCAAAGGAGAACTGAAGAATTGGCCGAAATTTTTGCCATTCGCTTTGTGGGCTGATAGAATGACCTGTACTAGAACGACGGGGTTTATGCCGGCAGAGCTAATGTACTGCCAAAAGCCAATTTTTCCAGTAAATACCCAAATTCTTACTTGGACTACGCTTCCTTGGAAAGATAATTTATCTACTGAAGACTTATTAGCTTTAAGGATTCAACAGCTTGACCAAGGGAATGAAAGACTAGATGAAGCTATAGCTAAATTAAAAACTTCTCGACTTAAAAATAAAAAGTATTTTGATAAATCACATAGGTTAAGGCCAAAGCCAATAAAAATTAATGATTGGGTATTGATATATGATAGCACATTCGATATACAGTATGATGCCCGTAGAAAATTAAAAAAGCGTTGGTTTGGACCTTATGTGGTGGTCAAAATCTATGAAAATGGAACGTATGCCTTAAGAGAGTTAGATGGAACTCCGCTTAAAAATTTAATAATTTAATTGTCGGAAAGTTTTCAACTTTCCAATTGATGACCAGATAAAATGAAAATAACTTAATTGGTGAATTCTAACCTTTTATATCACTGTTGATTAGTTGTTCTGGATTGAATTAACTACTTTTGAAGTGTTTGCAGGTACAGGAAATGATAAAGAATACATGTTCAAATTATGGTTTATTCTAAACTGCTCATATAATGTGTGTTTAGGCCATAGAAACATTGATTTATGGGTTTAAGATCCTAGGTTTACATTTATTTATATGTATTTAAGTTAGTAGCATTAATTCCTGGTTAATGTTAGGGTTTAACTAGGTATTCAATTGATTTTCAAAGGGTTCTAATGGGTTTCTTATGGGTTCCAAATAGGTTTTCTAGGGTTTTACTATATTTAGAGGGTTAAAATCAATGTTATTTAAATACATTAATATATAAATTAAATATTTATGTATTACAAATTAAACTATGCTATTAATAATTACTTTAATCATATGTGTGCATTTAAATATTAAGGTTCTAATTAATTAAACCCTTACACTAAGCTTAAATTAAATGATTTATTTAAATAAGAAATATAGGCTAATTAAATTAAAAATGGTAAATTAAATGGAAAAATAATTAGTGGTCTATATGGATGCTAGAAAAAAGAATGGTATGTGAGTAATGTGGAATTAAAGTGAATTAAGGAGTGGTCTGAAAGGAAGATGCACTTAAAGTGAAAAAGTTGGTTAATGAAAAGGAATGGAGAGAATTAGTGTAGATGAAAAGAGAGGTGAAAGTAAGTTGTGTGCATAAAGCTAATTTAAAGTGTGGTGAAAGTAAAGAGATTAAAGTGTGGTTCTAGATTAAAAGTTAAAACCAAAAGAGTGGATTAGGAAGGACTTGTGTATGTATTTAAATGTGTGTTGATACTCAAGTTTCTCCTAATGTTTCTTGCAGGTATTCTTTCCCTCCTCTCTTTGTTTGATTATGTTCTTTCTTACCCTTCTCTTGGATGTTTTTGCTATTCTTCATGATAACATAAGCTCTTAGTGTAGAAGACGAGATAGTGATTTGGACTTTAGAAGATTAGTGAGATTATAGAATTTGGCATCATTATTTTCATCGCTGGGGGATGTGTGCTTGAACATCCGATCATCCTTACATGCCGGCCCTGCACTTGTGCTAGCGTCACTAAAACAAATCAGGCAGACGCCCAGGGGTCAGCTGAAAAAGTGCCATAGATTGTAACAAGGAATCGGAGGAGCTGGCACCTCTCTCATAAACAGTACGAGATAATTACCTCTCATCATGTCCTCAAGAACAGAGGAAGGATTCCGGCAGAGTGGGTTATGTTAACGCCTTGCGGCTTCGTGTTTATTATCGGTCGTGTGCCGCTTCCAACTGACATCGGAATTTAGTTTTAACTCTTGCTTGGCGCTCCGTGGATCATGCATTCAGCTCTAATCTTCGCTACATTTAACTGTGTGGATTTTATTGTTGATGTGGTTAAGAGGTGCGTGTTGTTCTGCGTAGCGTGGATGGTGGGATTATAAGTTTGTGTCAATAATACGTCAGTGATGATTTATGCAGTCAGGTATTTGTTTTATCATAGAAGCTTCTAGTCTGCAGTAGTCGTTTCATCTTAATCTATGGTTTGTTTTCACCTTCTTGAATTATGACTCAGGACAACAATATCTTTCTGCGGAAATCGTGACTCGATGTGTGTTCTCTGTAGAAATTCTTGTATAGATGTTATACATCATGTAAGCTTGCAAGCATTAGCTGCGCATCGAATCTGAGTAAGTATATGAAGCACGGTAATCCGCTGTATTTAAACCATTGCTGTGCATTCATTTTGATGTAGTGAAACGTATCAGGAGGACCCTTACCCTTTCAGTTACCTCAAAGCTATGTTTAGTCGTCCGATACGATGAATCATATATTCATGAAGCTCCTCTAATTCCAAAATAAATATGCTTTCTAATTTAGAAGGCTTATAAGTAGTCCGACTTGTTGCCTGTCCAGGATAGAAACAATTGTTCTCAATAACTCTTTATTTTGGATTCAACCAGTTGTGATTCGTCGCCATGCATATTGTGTTATTCTATGTCATAATATACACGTATGGCAGAACATTCGTTGCATTAAGTATTGTGCGACGTTGAGTATGACATGGTTTACCGGCTTAAATCTCTTTGTGTAGAGTTCCTATTCAAAACTATTTGCGTTGAAAGCTTTTTCTCTGGTCATCTAGCATCTTATGTGCACCTCTTGCTTTATTGTATGCATGAACATGAGCATGTGTATGTTTTAATGTATGTGAAGAATGTCTTTTATGTTTCTTATTAATTTCTTGTTAGATTACTAATGTCCTAATGTTTCTTGCAGAAACATTGAAGATTAAAAAGCAATTGAAGTAAAGTGAAGCGAAGCAGCAAGATTGAAGATTCATTTAAATCTTATTTTCCAATTAAAACCATTGCGAAGTGTCAAGCAGTGCTAATAAAGAAACAAGCATACAAGATTTCATGATTTCAAACTTACTAAGTTGTATAGGATTAGAAGATTATAGGAGCAGTGAATATATGCCTTTGTATAGACTGAAATAGTTTGATATTGACATTCTTCATATTGTTTTTCTGCAACTTTATTGAGATCTTAATTTTTCATTCGTATGTCGAAAGGAATAGGACCTACCAGTAGTTCTAAAAATGATTCTGATATTAAGCACAAATTAGATCACTTAATTATAGGAACATTGCTACCATCTCCAATTGAGAATTCATATAATAACGAAATTATAGAACCTGAAATTATTAAAGATAAAATAGTGAACGAGTCTTTACGCCCGATAGAATACGATTGTCTTGTTTCTCGACTGTTACCGTTATTTACTATAGTTTTGCCAGAACCGGAGGAAAACGAAAACTTATTCCCACCTCAATTAGTTCAAAAACCGAGCTCAGATCAAATTGAAACTGAAGAAAATGATATGATTAAAGATCAAGTTGCCCTTGAGAACTTAGTTTCACCTTATCAAATAGTAGCTATAGAAAGATACAGGGCTGGCCGTCCTTACGGTCCATAGCTAGGTAAAACTATTTACTTTTGGTAAGAAAACTTTAGTTTCAGTCATAGAATTAGATAATTTATATTGTTGAGTCATTAGAACCCTTATTTTCTTAAGCCTACGATTGTCTCATACACCCTGCGTGTGCCGAGGGATTTAGTGGCTGACTTATCCACCAGCCTTATGTCCGCAACTTCCCGACAACGGGACGTGTACTCAGAGAAATGAGTCTAACAATGAAGGTATGTTAAATCGATGAAGTGATTTTTCAGATTTCAGACATAATTCAAATGTTGAAGTGAAATCAGAAGATTTTGATGATATTACTTGAAATTTCTGCTTGGTATGTGTTACTTAACATTAGCAAGAACTTCTATTAGCAAGTGATCAAAAGAATTTACAAAGATCTAGCTAATACAGATCAGATTTGAAGCTAGAAGAAAAGGCGCAGATTTCTGAGAAGTAAATTTTTGAATTTCACTAAGTTGAGTGATAAATTTTTCAAGTTCAGAGTATTGCTAAGCTAATGATAGTTATGGAGATGTTCTAATATCACTTTAGCTTAGTTCTTGTGGTGTTTTATACATCAACAAGTGGTATCAGAGCAGAAAGGTCCTCAAGTGTGAAAGGAGGAGCAGATACAAGAGGAATTGAAGAGTTCTTTATTAAAGAGGTGAAAGCTGAGGTGTTCAACAACAAAAGACATCAGAGGAATGCTTCGAAGTTATTATCAAGGGTAAAGATCTACAAGAGGTACCATACTTTAATTTTATACTCACAGGTTGCAGCAGAAACAAGAAGACTATGGCAGATCATGTATCTATTGACAAATTGGACAGAGATAATTATCCTGCTTGGGTAATGAGAATGGAAGCCTTACTTATGAGTAAGGATTTAATGATATATGTGACAGGTGAAGAAGAAAAGCCTAAATTTGAAGATGAGAGTCAACCAATGAAAGAAGAACTAGAAGCTTTGAAGCTATGGTAGAAGAGAGATGCAAGTGCAAGGTCTTATATATATAACACTATCAGAGATCATTTGCTACCACATATCAGAGGATTAGAAATAGCTGAAGACATATGGAATGCTTTGGAAGATTGCTTCCAAGACACTACTAAAGCTAGGAAGGCTAGCTTATGGTCAGAGTTCACCACATTTAAGAAAAAGCAAAATCAGAGTATTAGTGATTATGTCACTAAGATGAAGGACTTAGCAGATAGTCTTGGATCTATTGATGAGGATATTGAAGATCATAGGTTGATAGCACAATTGCTTGGAGGATTGAGAGGAGATGAGAGGTGGAAACCTTTTCTACTCTCAACTGAACTTTCATTAAATCATTATGTGCCAGAATTAAATCAATTGCTTGGACTGATGCTCACATTTGAGCAAGACTTGAAGTCAGATGGAGATAAAGGATATAGTTCTCCTATGTATGCAAAGAATAAGAAGAGAAGTGAGAAAGGTAAAGCAAAGGATGAAGAAGAGCTGACTACTCAAGCTTATTATGCAAGAGGAAGAGGTATTAGCAGAGGTAAAGGTCGAGGAAATGGAAGAGGTAGAGGAAATCAGAACAATAACAAGAAGACATGCTGGATTTGTGGATTGAGCAATCATCTAGCCTATGATTGTTGGCATAACCAACAAGGATCAAATCAAAATCAAAGCAATAATGGCAAAGGAAGAGGTGGAAGGTTTCAGAATCAATTTCAAAGAGGAAGACAGAATTCAAGAGGAAGTTTTGGAAGATGTGGTGGAAGAAATTGGAATCAGAATTAGTCTTATAATACTACCTATTACAACTATGCCAATGATACATAGAATGACAATCATACAACATTGATGATGAATTCAATAAGTACATCAGAGAAGGAGGATCTCAAGGTATTTTATATTGACTATGTTTGTTCAAATCATTTGTCAAGTAATATAGAATTGTTATCAGAATTGGAAGAAGGTATTTCAAGTCATACAGTACAAACAGGTGACAATACAAAACATAATGTGCATTCAGTAGGAAAAGTGAAGTGCAGGAGTGAAGCTGATTTGCTAACAAATGTTTTGTATGTCCCAACAATACCAAAGAATCTGATTAGTGTGGGACAAATAGTAGAGAAAGGTCTTCAAGTTAGATTTACAAATGAAGGGGTATTTATTGAGGATCCAGAGGATGGATACAATCAAATTGTCTGTGGTAAAAAGGAAGGTAGACTTTTTATTCTCAAAGTGAAAGGGAATGTTGGTCAAGCCCTGATCACTTATGGTGATGAAGTACTTACAGAGTTAGACCTTTGGCATAAGAGGTTAGGACACCTCAATGAAAAAGGAATTAAAACCATGGTGGAGAATCAATCTGTAATAGGGTTACCAAATGTAAGAAGCCAACATATGATCTACAAGTGTGAAGCTTGTTAGATGGGAAAGGCACACAGGTTATCATTTCATAAGAAAGGATTCAAGCATGATGGTTTGCTAGAGCTCATACATACATATGTATGGGGACCAACAAAAGAAGGATCAATCAATGGGTCTAGGTATTATGTTCTTTTTATTGATGATGCTACAAGGTGGATAGCCATTTAGGTTTTAAAGGAAAGATCAAAAGTATTTGGAGCTTTCAAACATTTTCATGAATATGCAGAAAGAGTTACAGGTCAAAAGCTCAAGAGATTGAGGTCTGATGGAGGGGGAGAATACTTCTCCCAAGAATTCAATGATTATGTTTGGAACGTAGGTATCAAGAGAGAAGTAACTTGCAGGTATACACCTCAACACAATGGTGTGGTAGAAAGGAGGAATAGAACATTGGTTGAGTTTGCAAGAGCAATGTTAAAAGAAAAGAATTGCCCTAATTATCTTTGGGCTGAGGCTGTAAATAGAGCTACATATCTTGTGAATAGGTTACCATGTGCAGCTCTAAATGGAATGACCCCTTATGAAGCATGGTGGGGTAAGAAACCAACACTTGATCATTGTAAGGTGTTTGGATCAATTGCCTATGCTTATGTACCATCACAACTCAGACATAATCTTCAACCAAAGGCTGAAAAATATGTGTTTATTGGGTATGATGAAAAGCTGATGGGTTATAGGCTATGGAGTCCTCTAACCAAACAATTTATTGTTTCTAGAGATGTGACATTTGATGAACAGAAGATTTGGTATGCAGATAAAGATTGTAACCTTGAAACGTTTGAAGAAGAGGTAAGAAGTGAAAGAGGTAAATCACATATGCAGGTAGATGGAGATGAAGATCATATGCAAGCAAGCACATCCAGAGTTGGATCATATAGAAGAAATGAAGATGAACCAAGATTTGATGAAGAAGTATATCTAGATACACATGAAGAGTGTGAACCAAGGAGATCAACTAGAATAAGGAAACAACCTACAAGGTATTCTTATGATGCTTCTTATTTGACTCAGGAAAACTATGCTTATCTGATTAAGGAAGATGAAGAGCCTCAAAGCTATGATGAAGAAAAAGGTAAGAGACAATGGGAAGAAGCAATGAAGGAAGAGTTTGATGCACTTGAAGAAAATAAAACTTGGGAACTTGTTCCAAAACCTAATGGTAAGAAAGTGATTGGAAATAAATGGGTTTACAAAATAAAGAAGCATGTAGATGGAAGAATAGCCAGATACAAAGCTAGATTGGTGGTTAAATGCTATGCTCAAACTCATGGCATAGATTATGATGAGACATTCAGTCTTGTAGCAAAGATGTCAATTATAAGGACAATCATTGCTATTGCAGCATCAAAAGGATGGACATTGAGTCAATTGGATATAAAGAATGCATTTTTTAATGGATATATATTAGATGAGGTTTACATCGAGCAACCTCAAGGGTTTGCAGATTACAAGTTTCCAAATTATGTTTGCAGATTGAGAAGAGCACTTTATGGTTTGAAGCAAGCTCCAAGAGCTTGGAACTATAGACTTGTGAAGTATCTTAATGATCTTGGATATCAAAGTTCAAAGGCAGATGCAAGTTTACTTATCAAGAGAACACATGAAGTTATGATCTACATTTGTATTTATGTAGATGACATTATAATCACAGGTACTTCAAATGAAGGAATCAAGGAGGTGAAGAGATTACTTGAGAAGGAATTTAAGATAAGTGATCTAGGAAAATTGTCATATTTTCTTGGAATGGAAATCACTTATGCAGAACATGGCATATATGTATCACAAGATAGGTATTTTTTGAATCTTCTAAAGAAGTTTAACATGGAGAATTGCAGAGAGGCATCAACACCACTAGAGATCAATCATAAACTCAGCAAATATGATGGTGCAGATTTCAAAGATATGAGAAAGTATCAATCTTTAGTGGGAAGCTTGATTTATGCTACACTAACAAGACCTGATCTTAGTTATGCAGTGGGAGTTCTTTCTCAGTTCATGCATTGTCCAAAGGATCCACATTGGATTGGAGGTCAAAGAGTTCTTAGATACATCAAAAGAACTTTGAAGGAAGGATTATATTATCCATTTACATCAGATACAAGGCTGAGAGCATATAGTGATTCAGATTGGGCAGGAAGTCAAGATGATAGAAGGTCAACACATGGATATATGATATACATAGGAGATAAACTTGTGAGTTGGTGTTCAAAGAAGCAACATACAGTGGCTATCATCAACAGAAGCTGAGTACAAAGGACTTGTGGAAGCAACAAAAGAAGTGATATGGATGCAGACCTTGTTCAAAAGCTAGGATATTGATCAAGGTATACCTATCATACATGGAGATAATATGAGTTCATTATATCTTGCAGCAAATCCTGTATTTCATGCAAGAAAAAAGCACATAGAGATTCAATATCATTTCTTGAGAGAAAAGGTAATGGAGAAGAAGCTTGAAGTGGTGAATACTTCTATGAAAGATCAAATTGCAGATATTATGACAAAGAGCTTGGATGGAGTGAAGACAAGTAGATTCAAAGAGATGGTAGGAATAAAAGAGAAGAAGATTACATGAAGAAGTTAGAGCATGCTAATTAGTGATTGAGGGGGAGCTGTTGGGACTTCACTCACTAATTAGACATGAATTTATGAACAGATATGAAGGAAGAAGAAAGACAAAGAGAATTGAAGGCAAAGCACTTAGAAAACTAAGCTTAAGTGAAGGGATAAATTCACTCTTGTAATTTAGTGCAAAATTAAAGTCTAGTCTTGACATAGAACTTCAAAACTTACGAGTTTGAGTCTAGGAGTATGTAAACTATATGTATATAAGTTAATTTGAGTTGAAAAATAAAGAGAGAACTCCATTTTTTAATCCTTATGTGAATAGAGAAAAGTCGGGTTTTTCTGAGAGAGATGTTGAGGAGAAATTACTCAGTGTATGAGAGTTTTCCATGGCTATGAGCATAATGAAGCCAAGCCATTTTGTACACATCTTCTCTAATAGTTAACACATGTTTGTGTAGAAGGATTTGGTCTAATTCCTCTTGTGTGCTGAATTCTCACAGTACAGTGTAAAGTATTTCATGAGTGATAGCTCATTTTAAAGCTACTACCTTCTACTACAATTCATCAAAAGATCTTTACAAAACGGGACCTGTACTCAGAGCAATGAGTCTAACAGTGAAGGTATGTTAAATCAATGAAGTCATTTTTCAGATTTCAGACATAGTTCAAATGTTGAAGTGAAATCTGAAGATTTTGATGATATTACTTGAAAGTTTTGCTTGGTATGTGTTACTTAACATTATTAAGAACTTCTATTAGCAAGTGATCAAAAGAATTTACAAAGATCAAGCTAATAGAGATCAGATTTGAAGTTAGAAGAAAGGGCATAGATTTCTGAGAAGTAAATTTTTGAATTTCACTAAGTTCAGTGATAAAGTTTTCAAGTTCAGAGTATTGCTAAGCTAATGATGGTTATGGAGATGTTCTAATATCACTTTAGCTTAGTTCTTGTGGTGTTTTATACATCAACAATAAGATCTCTGAGTTAGATCTTTGGCACAAAAGACTTGGACATTTTAATGAAAGAGGTATCAAAGATATGATTAACAATGGTTCAGTGCTTGGATTGCCTAATATTGCAGGTCAACATATGACATACAGATGTGAGGCATGTCAAATAGGTAAGTCTCATAAGCAATCTTATTCCAAGCATGGCTTTATGTATTCAGAGAAGCTTGAATTGGTACACACAGATGTGTGGGGACCATCAAAAGATTTTAGTATCAATGGCTCAAGGTATTATGTGATTTATGTTGATGATGCTACCAGATGGATCACTATCTATGTGATCAAAGATAAGTCAGAGGTATTCAATCCATTCAAACATTATCATAAGTATGCAGAAAGAATTACAGGTCATAAGTTGAAGAGACTAAGGTCAGATGGAGGGGGAGAGTATTTCTCTAATGAGTTCAGTGATTACTTGTGGAATGCAGGTATAAAAAGGGAAATTACTTGCAGGTACTCTCCTCAACAAAATGGTGTAGCAAAGAGAAGAAATAGAACTCTGGTTGAGTTTGCAAGATCCATGATGAAGGAGAAAAGTTGTCCAAATTACTTGTGGGCTGAGGCTGTAAATACAGCTACTTATTTAGTTAATAGGTTACCATGTAAAGCTTTGCAGGGTATGACACCATATGAGGCATGGTAGGGTAAGAGACCTACTCTAGATCATTGCAAAGTATTTGGGTGTTTGGCATATGCATATATGCCATCACAATTAAGACACAAATTGGAACCTAAAGCTGAAAAGTATGATGATAAGCAGATGGGATATAGGTTGTGGATTCCATCCACAAAACAATTCCTTGTATCAAAGGATGTTACATTTGATGAGCAAGGTACTTGGTATGCAGGTACAATCAATATTAATGTAGGTGATGAAGAAGTTGTGAGTCAAAAGAAAGGTAAATCATGTTGGAGAAACAATCACTAACTGGACATATATTTGAAGGTCAAATCTTAGGAAGAAAACCCCATGCCTATGTGAAGGGACAAATTCACAAATGTATTATACTTGTAAAGTTAGTTCACTTTAGTTCTAGAAGTTTTTCAAAAGTCACGGGAATGAGAAAGTCTATATAAGTTAGATAGTATTAACTGATGCGGTGAGAAGAAGAAGGAGGAAGACAATGATAAAGTGAGAAGAACTCATTTTTGTATGACTGAGTGTAGTCGGGCTTCTCTGAGCGAGAAAGCACTTGTAAGCTTTTGAGTTTTCATAGTTATGACAAGAACTAGTTAAAGTTCTATGTATAATTCTTCTTCCTCCATCTCCAGTGTTTGTCTTCTGTGTAATGATTTGAAAGGTTGAAGTTTTCCAAGCAAGTCGATGCGTGGCATCGAATCTCACTTGATAAGTCCTTATCTTCATATCTGATTTTTATCTACTGCCAAATCTTCTTGAAAAGATGATGTTGTTGGAGCAACTCGATGCCTGGCATCGAATTCCAGTTGATAAGTCATATTGTAAGTGTGCATGAAATCACCTATAGTTTTGGTGTCCAAAAGATCAAGACTTTATGCGGGAAGTCGATGCCCGGCATCGAATCCCTGCTGAAAAGTAGCCAAAAAACATCCCAAGTCGATGCCCGGCATCGAATTCTTGTTGCAAGTCGATGCTAGGCATCGAATTCTAATTTTAAACTGGCGCTCTTACTATAACAGGAAAGATTTCCAGTTTTGGAAGGTCATACAGGGTCATTATGAGTAAGGATCTCATGATATATGTTACAGGTGAAGAAGAGAAGCAAGTATTTGAAGATGAAAGCCGACCAAAGAAAGAAGAACTAGATGCTTTAAAGCATTGGCAGAAGAAGGATGCAAGTGCAAAAGCCTACATCTACAATACAATCTCTGATCATTTGCTACCACACATCAGAGGATTGGAATCATCTGAAGATATATGGAATGCATTGGAGTATCATTTCCAAAGTACTACTAAAGCAAGGAAAGCACGTCTATGGTCAGAGTTTACAACATTCAAGAAGAAGCCAAGTCAAAGTATTAGTGATTATGTCACTAAGATGAAGGATCTTGCAGATAGTCTTGGATCCATAGATGAAGATGTTGAAGATCACAGATTGATTGCTCAACTACTTGCAGGTTTGAGAGGGGATGAAAGGTGGAAACCTTTTGTCTTATCAACAGAACTTTCATTAAATCATTATGTTCCAGATTTGAATCAATTACTTGGTTTGATGCTCACATATGAGCAAGACTTGAAGGGAGATGGAGATAAAGGACGAAGTTCTGCAATGTACATGAAGAATAAGAAGAAAGGAGATAAAGGTAAAGCAAAGGATGAAGAGGAGTCGAGTTCTCAAGTTAATTATGCAAGAGGTAAAGGCACTGGCAGAGGAAGAGCAAGAGGTTTTGGAAGAGGAAGAGGTAATCAAAATAATAACAAGAAGGCTTGCTGGATCTGTGGATTGAGTAATCATTTGGCTCATGACTGTTGGCACAACCAACAAGGATCAAACCAGAATCAAAACAACAATAGCAGAGGCCGAGGTGGAAGATATCAAAGTAATTTTCAAAGAGGTAGACAAAGTCAAAGAGGAGGCTATGGTAGAGGTGGAGGAAGAAGTTGGGGACAAAATCAATCCTACAACACCACCTACTACAACTATGCAAATGACACACAGAATGAAAGTCATACATCATTGATGATGAACTCAATCAACACATCAGATAAAGAAGATCTAAAGGTATTTTACATTGACTCTGAATGTTCAAATCATTTGTCAGGAAACATAGAATTGATGTCAGAATTGGAAAAAGGTATTTCGAGTCACAATTGTAACTGGTGATAATACAAGACATAGTGTACATTCAATTGGAAAAGTGAAATGCAAGAGTGGAGCAGATTTGCTAACCAATGTTTGTATGTTCCTACAATACCTAAAAACTTGATTAGTGTGGGACAGATAGTTGAAAAAGGTTTTCAAGTCAGGTTTACAAATGAAGGAGTATTTGTGGAAGATCCAGAGAATGGATATAATCAGATTGTCTCTGGTAAGAAAGAAGGTAGACTCTTTACTTTAAGAGTGCAAGGGAACATTGGTCAAGCTTTGCTCACACATGGTGAAGCAGTGATTACAGAACTCGATCTCTGGCATAAGAGATTAGGTCATTTCAATGAAAGAGGAATTAAAGCTATGGTTGCTAATCAGTCTGTACTAGGATTACCAAATGTGCAAAGTCAACATATGGTTTATAAATGTGAAGTATGTCAAATGGGTAAAGCACACAGGTTACCATTTCAAAAGAAAGGATTCAAACATGATGGACTACTAGAGCTCATTCATACAGATGTATGGGGACCAACAAAAGAAGGGTCTATCAATGGCTCAAGGTATTATGTTCTTTTCATTGATGATGCTACAAGATGGATAACATTATATGTTTTGAAGGAAAGATCAGAAGTGTTTAGAGCTTTCAAGCATTTTCATGCATATGCAGAGAGAGTAACAGGTCAAAAGCTTAAAAGACTGAGGTCTGATGGAGGGGGAGAATACTTCTCCCAAGAGTTCAATGATTATCTTTGGAATGCAGGTATTAAGAGAGAAATAACTTGCAGGTATACACCACAACAAAATGGTGTAGCAGAAAGAAGGAACAGGACTTTGGTTGAGTTTGCTAGAGCTATGTTGAAGGAGAAGAATTGTCCAAATTATCTTTGGGTTGAAGCTGTAAATACAGCTACATATCTTGTGAATAGATTACCATGTGCAGCTCTCAATGGTATGACTCCATATGAAGCTTGGTGGGGTAAAAAACCAACACTAGATCATTGTAGAGTGTTTGGATCAATTGCATATGCTTATGTGCCATCACAACTTAGGCATAAACTTGAACCAAAGGCAGAAAAATATGTGTTCATTGGTTATGATGAAAAGCAGATGGGTTACAGGTTGTGGAATCCTTTAACCAAACAATTTCTTGTTTCTAGAGATGTTACATTTGATGAACAGAAAATTTGGTATGCAGATCAAAGTCATACAGCTGAAGAATTTGAAGAAGAGGTAAGAAGTTGTGAGAAAGGAAAATCAATTGTGCAGGTAAATAGAGATGAAGACTATATGCAAGCAAGTACATCCACAAGTGGATTAACAAGAAGAAATGAAGAAGCTCCTATATTTGATGAAGAGGTGTATCCAGAAACTTATAAAGAATGTGAACCAAGAAGGTCAAGCAGGACTAGAAGACAACCAGAAAGGTATTCTTATGATACTTCTTACATAACTCAGAAGAACTATGCATATATGGTCAAAGATGATGAAGATCCTCAGAACTATGATGAAGCTAAAGGTAAGAAGCAATGGGAAGAAGCAATGAAGGAAGAGTTCAATGCACTAGAGGAGAACAAGACATGGGAACTTGTTCCTAAACCAAATGGTAAGAAAGTAATTGGAAATAAATGGGTTTATAAAGTGAAGAAGCTTGCAGATGGAAGTATAGCCAGATACAAAGCTAGATTGGTGGTGAAAGGCTATGCCCAGACCTATGGCATAGATTATGATGAGACATTCAGTCCCGTAGCTAAGATGTCAACTATAAGGACAATCATTGCTATTGCAGCTTCAAAAGGGTGGACTCTAAGTCAATTGGATATAAAAAATGCTTTCTTGAATGGATACATATCAGATGAGGTATACATGGAACAACCTCAAGGGTTTATAGATTCCAGGTATCCAAATTTTGTTTGCAGGTTGAGAAGAGCATTGTATGGATTGAAGCAAGCTCCAAGAGCTTGCAACTATAGACTGGTGAGGTATCTCAATGATCTTGGATATCAAAGTTCAAAAGCAGACCCAAGTCTACTTATCAGAAGAATAGAGGAAGGTACAATCTACATTTGTATTTATGTAGATGACATTATAATCACAGGTACTTCAGATGAAGGAATCAAGGAGGTAAAGAGATTGCTTGAAAAAGAATTCAAGATCAGTGACCTAGGAAAGTTATCATACTTTCTTGGAATGGAAGTTACTTATACAGATCATGGCATATATGTGTCACAAGAAAGGTATCTTCTGAACTTGTTGAAGAAGTTTGATATGGAAAATTGCAAAGAAGCTTCAACTCCACTTGAAGTTAATCACAAGCTCAGTAAATATGATGGTGCAGAATACAAAGATATGAGGAAGTATCAATCTCTTGTGGGTAGTTTGACTTATGCTACACTAACAAGACCTGATCTTAGTTATGCAGTGGGAGTTTTGTCACAATTCATGCATTGTCCAAAGGACCCACATTGGATTGCAGGTCAAAGAGTTCTCAGATATATCAAAGGAACTATAAAGGAAGGATTGTATTATCCTTTTACATCAGATTTGAAGTTGAGAGCCTATAGTGACTCAGACTGGGCAGGTAACCAGGATGACAGAAGATCAACTCATGGTTACATGATATACATTGGTGATAAGCTTGTAAGTTGGTGTTCAAAGAAACAACATACAGTAGCATTATCATCAACTGAAGCAGAGTACAAAGGACTTGTGGAAGCAGCTAAGGAAGTCATATGGATGCACACATTGTTCAAGAGCTTAGGCATTGATCAAGGTACACCTACAATACATGGAGATAATATGAGTTCACTTTATCTTGCAGCAAATCCAGTATTTCATGCAAGGACAAAGCACATAGAGATACAGTATCATTTTCTCAGAGAAAACGTAATGGAGAAGGAGATTGAAGTGGAGTACATTTCTACTAAAGATCAGTTAGCAGACATAATGACAAAGAGCTTGGATGGTGTGAAGACCAGCAGATTCAAAAGCATGGCAGGAGTAAAAGAAAAGAAGAAGATATGAAGAAACAGGGAATGTCAATTAGTGATTGAGGGGGAGCTGTTGGAGAAACAATCACTAACTGGACATATATTTGAAGGTCAAATCTTAGGAAGAAAACCCCATGCCTATGTGAAGGGACAAATTCACAAATGTATTATACTTGGGAAGTTAGTTCACTTTAGTTATAGAAGTTTTTCAAAAGTCACGGGAATGAGAAAGTCTATATAAGTTAGTTAGTATTAACTGACGCGGTGAGAAGAAGAAGGAGGAAGACAATGAGAAAGTGAGAAGAACTCATTTTTGTATGACTGAGTATAGTCGGGCTTCTCTAAGCGAGAAAGCACTTGTAAGCTTCTGAGTTTTCATAGTTATGACAAGAACTAGTTAAAGTTCTGTGTATAAGTCTTCTTCCTCCATCTCCAGTGTTTGTCTTCTGTGTAATGATTTGAAAGGTTGAAGTTTTCCAGGCAAGTCGATGTGTGGCATCCAATCTCACTTGATAAGTCCTTGTCTTCATATCTGATTTTTATCTACTGCCAAATCTTCTTGAAAAGATGACGTTGTTGGAGCAACTCGATGCCTGGCATCGAATTCCAGTTGATAAGTCATATTGTAAGTGTGCATGAAATCACCTATAGTTTTGGTGTCCAAAAGATCAAGACTTTATGCGGGAAGTCGATGCCCGACATCGAATCCTTGCTGAAAAGTAGCCAAAAAACATCCCAAGTCGATGCCCGGCATCGAATTCTTGTTGCAAGTCGATGCTAGGCATCGAATTCTAATTTTAAACAGGCGCTCTTACTATATCAGGAAAGATTTCCAGTTTTTGAAGGTCATAGAGGGTCATCTTGTGAGAGCCATAACTTGAGTTCTAGAGATCCGGTTGATGCATATGATAGCTTGTTGGAAAGCTCTACTCTTCTAGTTTTGGCCTATAAAGTTTCATGGAGATATAATACTTGAACTAGGAGAAATTAGCAAAATACTGAAGGTATGTCATTTCGGTGACTAGGAATTTCTGTAGAAGCAAAGTTCTCACTTTAGGCTATCATTTCTCAAAGTTTGGAGTGGCAATGAGTTAATGGTGACCATAGAGGTGTTCTAGTGTCACATTAATTCATTTCTTGTGGTGTTTCATACATCAACAAATCAAAGGTTCAGATATTTGATGAAGAGGAGAACAATGAAGTGCAGGCTGAAGTTGAAGAAATGTCAAGATTTGATCCTGAGGGTGATGAACGAGAAGCCTCAAGGAGTGGAGAACTCAGAAGGTCATCAAGACACAAGTGGCAACCTACGAGGTATAGCTATGACACTTCTTTTTTGGCTACCAAAGATTATGCTTATATGATAAAGGTAGATGAAGATCCTTCTACATATGAAGAGGCAAAAGGTAAGGAAAATTGGGAGAAAGCTATGTAGGAAGAATATGATGCATTGATGGAGAATGAGACATGGGAGTTGGTTCCTAAGCCAAATAGCCAGAAGATCATTGGATGCAAATGGGTCTACAAGACAAAGAGATTTGCAGATGGAAGTGTGTCTAGGTATAAAGCTAGACTTGTTGTGAAGTGCTTTGCTTAGACTTATGGTATAGATTATGATGAGACCTATAGTCCTGTGGCAAAGATGACAACCATCAGGACACTCATAGCCATTGCTACATGTAAAACTTGGAAATTATGTCAATTAGATGTGAAGAATGCTTTTTTAAATGGTTATATTTCAGATGATGTTTTCATGGAGCAACCACAAGGATTCAGAGATGGAAGGTATCGAGTATGTAAGCTCAAAAGAGCTTTGTATGGTTTGAAGCAAGCCCCAAGGGCATGGAATTATAGACTTGTGAAGTTCTTGAAAGAACTTGAATTTCAAGTA
>MU260732.1:55000-57500 GCA_020310875.1 Ceratopteris richardii
TGTTGAAAATCAAACAGGTAGGACTTTGAAAAGACTCAGATCAGATGGTGGAGGAGAATACTTCTCTTCTGAATTTGATGCCTTCTTGCATGAAAGAGGCATTAAAAGGGAAGTCACTACAAGGTATACACCCGAACTCAATGGTGTAGCAGAGAGGAGGAATAGAGCTATCGTCGAAGCTGCAAGGTCCATGCTCAACGAAAAAGGATTGCCGAACTACCTATGGGCAGAGGCTGTGTCTACAGCCACATATCTCATAAATAGACTTCCATCTAAGTCACTAGATGGAACCACTCCATATGAAGTGTGGAATGGAAGAAGACCTAGTCTAGAGCATTGTAAAATCTTTGGATGCTTAGCCTATGCTCACATTCCTTCTCAAGTAAGAGGGAAATTGGATCCCAAGGCAGAGAAGTGTGTATTCATTGGTTATGATCAAAACCAAAAAGGATATAGATTGTACAATCCAACCAATAAAGGATTTTCTGTGAGTAGAGATGTAATTTTTGATGAAAACAAATCATGGTTTGATGATGACAGGAAAGTGAAGCTGCCATATGACTTGGATGAAGATTTTCCATCACTTCAACCAAAGGAGCCAAAGAAGATTGAAGAAAGTGATTCGGAGATTGACCTAGAAGACTTGGAAAGACTAAAGCTATGGAAGAACAAAGGTAAAGCAAAGATGCAGGATGCTACATATGGACCCGAGAGCTCACATCAACCACTTAGAAGGTCTTCGAGGGAGAAGAAGAAACCAGAGAGGTTTGGTTATGATACTTCTTTGGTCACCAAGCACTCAATCTACATTGCAAAGGATTCAACCAATGAAGAACCTACCACATTCGAAGAAGCACAAAGCAAGAAAGCTTGGAGAGATGCAATGGATGAAGAAATGGAAGCCTTGAAGGAGAATGACACTTGGAAGCTTGTACCTAACAAGCCATCTATGAAGATAATCGGATCTCGATGGATATACAAAATCAAGAGGAATCCAGATGGAAGTATAAATAGACACAAAGCAAGGTTAGTTGCTAAAGGGTTTGCTCAAACCCATGGTATTGATTATGAGGAGACTTTCTCTCCTGTTGCAAAAATGCCTACAATTAGGGTTCTCATAAGTCTTGCTGCATCTAGAAATTGGAATCTTTATCAACTTGATGTAAAGAATGCCTTCTTGAATGGATGGATTTCTGAGGAAGTGTATATGGCACAACCTCCTGGATATGAGGATGCACATCATCCTAACTATGTATGCAAACTAAAGAAAGCTTTGTATGGATTGAAGCAAGCTCCAAGAGCTTGGAATTTCAGATTGGTTACTTATTTGCAGGACCAAGGATTCAAAGCTAGCAAGGCGGATACCTCTTTGTTCGTAAAGAGGAATGGATCTGAAGTGATCTATTTATGTGTGTATGTTGATGATATTATTATCACAGGCAATGATCTTGAAGGAATCAAACAAGTAAAGAGTCAAATGAAGGAGGAGTTCAAAATAAGTGACCTCGGACCACTCACTTATTTTCTTGGATTGGAGTTGATCTACACAGATTCAGGTATATACATCACACAAAGGAAGTATGTCCATGACATGCTCGTCAAGTTCAAGATGGAAAATACAAAGTGTGCAGGTACACCTATGGAGCAAAATCATAAGCTTAGTGCTTATGAAGGAGAGCCAATTGAAGACATCACAAGCTATCAAAGCTTGGTTGGAAGTTTGAACTATGCAACACTCACAAGGGTGGATATATGCTATAGTGTTAGCATATTGAGTCAGTTTATGCATAAGCCGAGAAGACCACATATGGAAGCGGCCAAGCGAGTCCTCAAGTACCTAAAGGGGACCATGAATGAAGGTTTGTTTTATTCATATACTTCAGATATTGAGCTAAAGGTCTACTCAGATGCAGATTGGGCCGGATCTAAAGATGATAGAAGAAGCACATCAGGGTATATATCATTTGCAGGTTCAAAAATCATTTCTTGGTCATCGAAGAAGCAACCAACCGTGGCATTATCTTCTACTGAAGCAGAATATAGAGGTTTGGCTAATGCAACTCAAGAAATCATGTGGTTAAAATCTTTGTACACAGATCTTGGACTTCATTCTTCAACACCTCACATTTTTGGTGACAACACAAGCTCACTACATCTAGCAGCTAATCCGGTATACCATGCTAGAACCAAGCATATTGAAGTCCACTACCATTATGTAAGGGAGAAGCTATTGAGCAAGGATATTCAACTATCCTATGTCTCTACAGATATGCAATGTGCAGACATGTTGACGAAAGCTCTTGATGGTACGAAGTTAAGTAGATTCAAGTTGATGATTGGCTTGCAGGAAATCAAGGACAATTGAAGACTTATTTGGAGGCCAAGCATGTTAGGCTCGAGGGGGAGCTGTTGGTGCATTTTGCCCAAGCCTACATGCTTGATATGCTTGATATTATCCTCATTTGTAAGTCACATGAGTAGTCATGTGAACACCTCTTGT
>MU260732.1:67500-80000 GCA_020310875.1 Ceratopteris richardii
ATAATCAAGCTTGGATGTTGTATTTCTATCAAACTTGGAGAAACCAAAGCCTAAACATAAAGTTCATGGATGAAGTGCTGGATTGAATTCGTGAGTTCATTGTGATTGAGGTTGAAAATACTTTTTGATGGTTCGAGTTAGAGTGATCGACAAAGCATTCTCTGCTTTGGAGGTTGTTACAAATGATTGAGGATCAGTTTTTTCGAAAACTTTATTTTAATTTAGAATCCACAAGTTTTAAAGGAGTGAACTCTCTATTTTTGCATGGACTGAGGGAGGCCACTTCACGTTTATTTTTTGGCAGACATGATTTAAGGAAAGGGAGAAAAGGCCCCGATTGATTTTCCTGCAAGTTTGTGATCGGCTACAGATGTGGGGGGAAAGAGCTCTCTGGCCTATGCCGTACATGTCCTTCCATTGCAGAAGAAAAGGAGGAGAGGCTAATACATGCATTTCAGGCAGTGCAGATTCCAGACAAGCAATGCAGGTAGAAAGAGAGAGAAGGACGATGGGAAATGCACATATCTAGGAGGAGACATCTGATCAACTAGAAGGACGATCGTCAGAGAGGTTCGAAAAGATTCTAAATGAAATGCTTACTTTCGTCATCTGAAAGGAGGTAGATAGAGGAGCTGTTTAGATATCACCGCGCAGAGGTTAATGATAGCGGTGTCGGAAAGTTTTCAACTTTCCAGTTGATGACCAGAGAAAATGAAAATAACTTTATTGGTGAACTCTAACCTTTTATATCACTGTTAAACAATTGTGTTGATTGGAATTAAGTACTTTTGAAGTGTTTGCAGGTACAAGAAATGATAAAGAATACATGTTCATATTAGGGTTTACCCTAATTACTCATTTAATGAGTTGTTTTATTCATACATTCAAGAATCATGGGTATTTAACCCTAGGATTTCATAAGTTGATATGATTTTATGTCAGTTGGGTTAATCCAAAGGGTCTCAAAAGATTCTAATGGGTTAATGCTAGGGTTTATTTAAGTGTTAATGGATTAATGATAGGGTTCAGAAGAGTTTTAAAGGGTTTTCATGGGTTTCTGAAGGGTTTTAGTATGTTTCAAGGGCTAGAATAGTTGTTATTCAAATACATTAATATATAAATTACATATTTATGTATTAAAAATTAAACTATGCTATTAATAATTAATTTAATCATGTGTGTGAATTTAAATATTAAGGTTCTAATTAATTAAATTCTTATCCTAAGCTTAACTTACCTAATTTATTTAATTAAGAAATTTAGGGTAATTGAATTAAAATTATAAGTCAAGTGGATAAATAACTAGTGGTCTATATGGATGTTAGGAAAAAGAATGGTTTATAGAAAATGTGGAATTAAAGTGAATTAAGGAGTGGTCTGAAAGGAAGATGCACTTAAAGTGAAAAAGTTGGTTAATGAAAAGGAATGGTGAGAATTAGTGTAGATTAAAAGAGAGGTTGAGTGAGAAAAGTTAAATAAAGAGTGATAGAGATGTGTGGGATAAAGTGTGGATGAGAACTTAAAGTACCAAACCAAAAGAGTGGTTAAAAGCAGATCTCTGTGTGTATAAATATGTGGGCTTTGCTCCATATTGGGGCCGAATGTTTTTTGGCAGGCCAAGTTTCATGTTGAAAATCTCGCAGAGCACGTGACTGTGGAAAAAGGAGCACTATCTACTCCGTGGATCACTGTTGATCAGAGAAGATCAAAGAGTAGTGGAGGTGACACGCACATATCTGTGAGGGAAGAGAAGAACAACATACGATCGGCTGCGCTTCATAGAGGGAGAAAACAAAAAGGAGGCCATTTACATGTCTAATTTGGCGTGGAGTTCTCAGGTGCAACTTTGAGGAGAAGGGGTTTTTGAAGGGCATCTGCTGGGCGGACCATCTCAGAAGAAGATTGTCAGAATCTTCCAACTCGAACATTAACGCAGCCCCAATGAGAAGAAGGCTCGACAAGTATATCCTGGATCGATTCATGTAGAAAGATGATGGCGAGTCAAAAGACAGTAAGAGGAGGTTTATCAAGAAGATTGCATGAAGTGATGGAGTTGAGGCAAATAGTCGGAGTACTAATAATGGAGCAAACCTATGCCTGAGGGAGCAGAGGAACATCTTCGGGGAAGCAATAATGAAAAAATGTTGACGCCATTCTTCATACAGAGGAGGCGCGCACTGTTGATCTCTCGGTGATGGGAGAAAAGGTCTTGAAAAAACTCATTAGATCCAATTTCGTTTTCTTGTTGCTACTTTAGTTTGTACCCAGAATCATGATGGCCAAAGCTGCTCCACGGAATATATGCACCCACAATGCTGCATTAAAGGAACAGAAGTGTGCCGATTGAATGATTGGCAACTCTCGAATACAAAAACTACAGGAGACACATTCACTCGGAAAAGGGGAATCATCGTGAGTCAGGTGGAAGATAAGGTGCGGAGGAGACATAGGGACGTGATCACTCTCTGACAATCTTTTGATCACTAGGAGGATTTGCCAATGATGCGCATGAGTAGGGCTTAGCGCACTATCTTGAAGAAAGCTCAGATTATGTACATATCATAGGAGGGAAAAATGGAGAGCGCTGCTGTAAAAAAGAAAAGAGAGGGGCAGTAGGCGCAAGTTCTGGTGGAAGGAATCAGAGAAGGAGGCCAAAACGCACGCAAAGGAAGCTCTCAATTTACCTAAAAACGCTTTTGATCAGAGTATGTACTGAAGGAATTGTTCGGAGACAAAACCAAGAGAAGAACTGTTAAGGATGCATGTTCTGGAGTATTTACGGATAGCGCTGATATTGATTCAGGTGGCTCTCTCAGACTGGGGAAGAATTAGAATATCAGAAAGAAGAGAGGATCAAAATATCAAAATTTGCTAAGGATGATTGCTACAAGTTTGCGCAAAGAGTCCATATGAACTCTGGCGGTGTGAAATTCTAAAACAAAAGGTGGATGCATATCAATTACCTCTCTGAAGAAGACCGCTGGAGAAAAAGGCAGAAGGAGGCCAATTCATATGGCTGGAAGAGTTTTAAGTTACGCTCTGGTCGATGTTGTGATATGCCAAATTTGACAACCAAGAAACTTTTACTTTCAAGCCTTTCGGTGAGGAGATCTCTCTGCTCTCAAATTCTAAAACAAACATTGTTTTCCGAAGTTTTTACTCTCCACATTTCTTTGTACTGATGATAATTATGATATGACATATCCATACTCAAAGATCATCTATTCCGATGCCTAGAATCCAATTTTTCATGCTTAAATACAAATCATTTCCATCCGATGATTTGTGACACCAATTGTGACATACGTTTTGAAACATCCGACAATTCTAGTTCTCTGATGTGCTCTGAAATCTTTATTCAGACATAAATAAGCTTCTGCTTGGACTGAATTCGATCTATTTTTGACATCCTAATCTTAACAATTTTCTGACTATATAATGACTATCATCAATATAATAATCATATATTGATCTTCCGTCCATATATTGACCTATGATCAGCTAAGTTGACCTCATAACACCACACTTCGGATGAAAACCTCACATCCGCGTTGCCTATGATTGATGCCGCTACCTTTGTTTGTCTTTTTATGCCTTCAAACATCTGATAGTATTTATATTTGGAAGCGTTAAAAAAAAAACCAGACAGGAGCATTAAAACTTTTGATTAGTTTTAAGACTGGAGGCTTCTTAGTACAACAATGAAGTGTTTTACTCGTTGATGCACATGGTTAAAGGTTCCCATAGACTTATCATTGAGAGTTATTGCTAGAAACCTTTATATACAAAAATTTAGGAGCAATTGCGTTGTTTTATTTAAGCAATATCAATTAAGTCCTCAAACTAATTGGATTTTTTTTTAGAATTAAGAAATATTATCATTAGGAATTCAAATTGAATTGTGCAAGAAAGAGTTCATTCAGACAGTTTGACAAATCATCTGAGCTTGCTCCAAGCAAATCATATAAAATTCTTATATTAATTGAGTGAATTGGTTATTAAGAGAACTATTTATTTTGATTGCTTTATGAAATAGATTGATATGCGTAGTTAAAAAGGAACCATATAAAATTCTTAAGTTAAGATTCTTTTGAATCTTCCATAAACATTTTGCTTAATTTGCTATAAGTCATCGGTATAAGCCATGTGATCGTTCATAATGTGCGAAAATATTTTATGTGCATATCTTTATATGCAGCATAACATTGCATGGCACTTAAGATAAGCTAAAGGTCTTGCATACTGAGGGTTACGGCTGAATCTTTCGAACTCAACTAATAAACTCAGATTGGAATAGATCATAATGTATGTAACTTTCAAGTTAAATAGATCTTGAGTGAGACTTGATTTACTTTGGTTTGCTTGGTTAATTGACCGAGTTTGATTTATGAGTTACAAGAATTTGCAAGTGTTTGTCAAGAGCTCTTAAGTTTATGATAGATCGTCTAATTGTAGCTGATGAATTTTTCATGAGTTTGATTGTCTCTTTGAGCCTTCATTGTAACTGAGTTTGCTCTAAGCACCCCGCGTGTGCCGAGGGATTGAGTGGCTGACTGATCCACCAGCCTTATGTCCGCAACTTCTCGACAACTTGGTGAACCCGACGTGAAGAAGCGGCATAGCAGCTCAGGGACGTCTAATACAAAGAATATGTGTCTAGTATATATAGACCTTGTGACATAGTTTTGAGTGATTAATAGATAGAGCTTTCATTATGGACCCTTATCTCATAGAAAAAAGAGTATGGAAATTGATTGATGACCTCAAAATAGAGAAGAAAGAGTTTGGTGGTAAAGATGTTACTAGGTATATCAAAGAATACGAACATTTAGCTTATCAATATGGCATACCTAGGGATAGTTGGGTTTCCACCTTTAGGCGTATATCAAATGGAGATACCCGAGATAGAATAAACCTTAGGTTGGGCTCGTCCACTATACCTTGGGATGTTTTTAAGACCCAATTGCGACAAGAATTTTGTTTCGAGGATTCAACAAAAAGAAATCATGAAACGTTTCAAGCTTGGGTAAATACATTGAAACCAAAAGAGAACTTAATTGAGGGTTTCCAAGAGTTTGAAGAACAGTTTAGCGACTTACCTGAGAAAGAACAAGTTTATCTTGAGCCTTATAAAGTTATAAATTTTTTAACTATTCTTCATTACTCAATTCGAAAAGACCTAGAGCCTCTTTTAGAAGAACATAATACCTCAAATGGCCTGACCAGTGATTGGACATATGTCCAAAAGCAAGTTCATCGACTTGCTCTTAGATATGAACGCCAAAACCTCAAATATTTTCCTCTTTCTAAAAGCAACGATTTAGATTGTACTTATCAAAAGATAAATGAAGAAAACAAATTTGAAATTACAAACAATGAACTAGATGATGCTACACCAATGATGAATGATGAAAACCAAATTACAATTTCAGAACACAAAACATTAAACAAACATGAGTGTGAACATGAGAAACCTTTGTTTGATTCTTCTAAAAGTCTTCCCAAATTATTCATTGAAGAAGTGAGTGATGTAAGTGGTAAAGAAATCCCACTCATCACAATAGCTTCTCCTAAAATTATTACTCACATTGATTCTTCATATAAGGAAGAACAATATGAGAAAATTATAAACAATGATATTTATACATTTGAAAAATATGAATTGAAGGGTTTCAATACAAATGATCACTTGTTTTGCCTTAATGATGTTAATATTGGTTTTTCTAATCAAAATTTTGAGTGCTTTGATGTAGGACAAGCAAGAATGGAGGATTTAATATTTCAATGGAATATAATGAAAGCAACAAAGTTTGACTTACTATTGCTTTGGTTTTTACAGATGGACTATCGAGAAGTATTATCTTGGATTGCTACCTTTTGTATAAGTTTGCTAATAATTATGTTTCTCATAAGATTTTTGAGTTGAGTTATTTTTCAGGATTAGCATGAAGATTGGGAGCTGATTGATGAACTAAGATTTTCTTCAAAAATAGACTATAAATGAAGCGCAGGAGATTGAAGAAAGTACATGCAGTTTAAAATTTATGCAATCAAAGCAATATTTGGATGAAAGGCGATGCTAAAGATGGAATCAATATAGATCAGGTGAAACAGTTCTAACCCTGATTAATGTTTTAAGTTTTATTTTTCCCTGCATTATCATAATTTGAATTGTACATTCTTCAGCTAGGTTAAGAAACTTCTTAAAATTATGAAAAGTAGAATTTACACTGAAGTAGGAATGTGCTTGAATAGAAGATATGAATTAGAGACCCATGGCTGTCATATGAATAGTTGAAGGAACCCTTAACTTGCAACTCCTAGTAGAAGTAGACTTGTTTTATATAGGTAAGCTTCCTTTAATCTGACCCATTTAGCAAAAGAGATCCTAGTTCCTGCTTTAGCTTACCTCTAGATCCTTTGCTCTGATTAGGGGTTAAGCCTTTCCCCTTCATCAAAAAAGTTGCGAAGAAAAATTGAAAGCAGTACATTAATGGTTGCTGCATATGAAAAAAAAGAACAATGACAAAAAGGAAAAATTATGATAAAAAAAAAAGAGATAAAAGAAAAATTAAATAAATCATTTGTGGTCTCGAAATCACTTCTGATTTGAAAAGCGGGCTATATAAGGCGGATGTATGCTAGAGGGGAGTTAGTTTTTTGTATCTTAATGGCAAATGGTTAGGAGATGAGGGTAGAAGGCCTATATAACATATGCTTTACTTATGAACAGAGTTAATAGAAGAGTTAGTACGAACACTATTTGAATGACTTCTATAGTTTCCTTCTAAAACCTGTTTTCCAACTCATGCATTGATCGAAAAGGTTGAAATTCAAGCTTACATAATTTTATAAGTTTTCTTTGCTATCAGAAGATGTACTAATAATAGAAGCATTGTTAATAAACTATTTGCATTTGAGTCATGAATAAGTTTCAAAAGAATTTGATATTGCTTTCTATGATCTGCACGTTGGCCCATCGAGGACGATGTGCACGTTTGGCCGGGGCGAATGTCGGAAAGTTTTCAACTTTCCAGTTGATGACCAGAGAAAATGAAAATAACTTTATTGGTGAGCTCTAACCTTTTATATCACTGTTAAACAATTGTGTTGATTGGAATTAACTACTTTTGAAGTGTTTGCAGGTACAAGAAATGATAAAGAATACATGTTCATATTAGGGTTTACCCTAATTACTCATTTAATGAGTTGTTTTATTCATACATTCAAGAATCATGGGTATTTAACCCTAGGATTTCATAAGTTGATATGATTTTATGTCAGTTGGGTTAATCCAAAGGGTCTCAAAAGATTCTAATGGGTTAATGCTAGGGTTTATTTAAGTGTTAATGGATTAATGATAGGGTTCAGAAGAGTTTTAAAGGGTTTTCATGGGTTTTTGAAGGGTTTTAGTATGTTTCAAGGGCTAGAATAGTTGTTATTCAAATACATTAATATATAAATTACATATTTATGTATTAAAAATTAAACTATGCTATTAATAATTAATTTAATCTTGTGTGTGAATTTAAATATTAAGGTTCTACTTAATTAAATTCTTATCCTAAGCTTAACTTACCTAATTTATTTAATTAAGAAATTTAGGGTAATTGAATTAAAATTATAAGTCAAGTGGATAAATAACTAGTGGTCTATATGGATGTTAGGAAAAAGAATGGTTTATAGAAAATGTGGAATTAAAGTGAATTAAGGAGTGGTCTGAAACGAAGATGCACTTAAAGTGAAAAAGTTGGTTAATGAAAAGGAATGGTGAGAATTAGTGTAGATTAAAAGAGAGGTTGAGTGAGAAAAGTTAAATAAAGAGTGATAGAGATGTGTGGGATAAAGTGTGGATGAGAACTTAAAGTACCAAACCAAAAGAGTGGTTAAAAGCAGATCTCTGTGTGTATAAATATGTGGGCTTTGCTCCATATTGGGGCCGAATGTTTTTTGGCAGGCCAAGTTTCATGTTGAAAATCTCGCAGAGCACGTGACTGTGGAAAAAGGAGCACTATCTACTCCGTGGATCACTGTTGATCAGAGAAGATCAAAGAGTAGTGGAGGTGACACGCACATATCTGTGAGGGAAGAGAAGAACAACATACGATCGGCTGCACTTCATAGAGGGAGAAAACAAAAAGGAGGCCATTTACATGTCTAATTTGGCGTGGAGTTCTCAGGTGCAACTTTGAGGAGAAGGGGTTTTTGAAGGGCATCTGCTGGGCGGACCATCTCAGAAGAAGATTGTCAGAATCTTCCAACTCGAACATTAACGCAGCCCCAATGAGAAGAAGGCTCGACAAGTATATCCTGGATCGATTCATGTAGAAAGCTGATGGCGAGTCAAAAGACAGTAAGAGGAGGTTTATCAAGAAGATTGCATGAAGTGATGGAGTTGAGGCAAATAGTCGGAGTACTAATAATGGAGCAAACCTATGCCTGAGGGAGCAGAGGAACATCTTCGGGGAAGCAATAATGAAAAAATGTTGACGCCATTCTTCATACAGAGGAGGCGCGCACTGTTGATCTCTCGGTGATGGGAGAAAAGGTCTTGAAAAAACTCATTAGATCCAATTTCGTTTTCTTGTTGCTACTTTAGTTTGTACCCAGAATCGTGATGGCCAAAGCTGCTCCACGGAATATATGCACCCACAATGCTGCATTAAAGGAACAGAAGTGTGCCGATTGAATGATTGGCAACTCTCGAATACAAAAACTACAGGAGACACATTCACTCCGAAAAGGGGAATCATCGTGAGTCAGGTGGAAGATAAGGTGCGGAGGAGACATAGGGACGTGATCACTCTCTGACAATCTTTTGATCACTAGGAGGATTTGCCAATGATGCGCATGATAGGGCTTAGCGCGCTGTCTTGAAGAAAAGCTCAGATTATGTACATATCATAGGAGGGAAAAATGGAGAGCGCTGCTAAAAAAAAGAAAAGAGAGGGGCAGTAGGCGCAAGTTCTGGTGGAAGGAATAAGAGAAGGAGGCCATAACGCACGCAAAGGAAGCTCTCAATTTACCTGAAAACGCTTTTGATCAGAGTATGTACTGAAGGAATTGTTCGGAGACAAAACCAGGAGAAGAACTGTTAAGGATGCATGTTCTGGAGTATTTACGGATAGCGCTGATATTGATTCCGGTGGCTCTCTCAGACTGGGGAAGAATTAGAATATCAGAAAGAAGAGAGGATCAAAATATCAAAATTTGCTGAGGATGATTGCTACAAGTTTGCGCAAAGAGTCCATATGAACTCTGGCGGTGTGAAATTCTAAAACAAAAGGTGGATGCAGATCAATTACCTCTCTGAAGAGGACCGCTGGAGACAATGGCAGAAGGAGGCCAATTCATATGGCTGGAAGAGTTTTAAGTTACGCTCTAGGCGATGTTGTGATCTGCCAAATTTGACAACCAAGAAACTTTTACTTTCAAGCCTTTCAGTGAGGAGATCTCTCTGCTCTCAAATTCTAAAACAAACATTGTTTTCCGAAGTTTTTACTCTCCACATTTCTTTGTACTGATGATAATTATGATATGACGTATCCATACTCAAAGATCATCTATTCCGACGCCTAGAATCCAATTTTTCATGCTTAAATACAAATCATTTCCATCGGATGATTTCTGACACCAATTGTGACATACGTTTTGAAACATCCGACAATTCTAGTTCTCTTATATGCTCTGAAATCTTATTCAGACATAAATAAGCTTCTGCTTGGACTGAATGCGATCTATTTTTGACATCCTAATCTTAACGATCTTCTGACTATATAATGACTATCATCAATATAATAATCATATATTGATCTTCTGTCCATATATTGACCTATGATCAGCTAAGTTGACCTCATAACACCACACTTCGGATGACAACCTCACATCCGCGTTGCCTATGATTGATGCCGCTACCTTTGTTTGTTTTTTTATGCCTTCAAACATCTGATAGTATTTATATTTGGAAGCGTTAAAAAAAAAACTGGACAGGAGCATTAAATCTTTTGATTAGTTTTAAGACTGGAGGCTTGTTAGTACAACAATGAAGTGTTTTACTCGTTGATGCACATGGTTAAAGGTTCCCATAGACTTATCATTGAGAGTTATTGCTAGAAACCTTTATATACAAAAATTTAGGAGAAATTGCGTTGTTTTATTTAAGCAATATCAATTAAGTCCTCAAACTAATTGGATTTTTTTCTAGAATTAAGAAATATTATCATTAGGAATTCAAATTGAATTGTGCAAGAAAGAGTTCATTCAGACAGTTTGACAAATCATCTGAGCTTGCTCCAAGCAAATCATATAAAATTCTTATATTAATTGAGTGAATTGGTTATTAAGAGAACTATTTATTTTGATTGCTTTATGAAATAGATTGATATGCTTAGTTAAAAAGGAACCATATAAAATTCTTAAGTTAAGATTCTTTTGAATCTTCCATAAACATTTTGCTTAATTTGCTATAAGTCATCGGTATAAGCCATGTGATCGTTCATAATGTGCGAAAATATTTTATGTGCATATCTTTATATGCAGCATAACATTGCATGGCACTTAAGATAAGCTAAAGGTCTTGCATACTGAGGGTTACGGCTGAATCTTTCGAACTCAACTAATAAACTCAGATTGGAATAGATCATAATGTATGTAACTTTCGAGTTAAATAGATCTTGAGTGAGACTTGATTTACTTTGGTTTGCTTGGTTAATTGACCGAGTTTGATTTATGAGTTACAAGAATTTGCAAGTGTTTGTTAAGAGCTCTTAAGTTTATGATAGCTCGTCTAATTGTAGCTGATGAATTTTTCATGAGTTTGATTGTCTCTTTGAGCCTTCATTGTACCTGAGTTTGCTCTAAGCACCCCGCGTGTGCTGAGGGATTTAGTGGCTGACTGATCCACCAGCCTTATGTCCGCAACTTCTCGACAGCGGAATATGATGCATGAAGGTGAATCCTCGTATTAAGAGGACTATCGGAGAGGGCAATAATCAGATGACCCAGTGATAACTGAAAACGATGCAATACTGCTGAAGTTTTGGAATGAGCGAAGGCTGGACCTGTTTCAAGTTGTCTACATGCGATCGAAATTGTAAGTCAATTTATACTATATCTATATATTCAGACGATAGATTGTGTTTATGCGCATCTAGAAGAAACGATGTTCTGATTATTCTCTATTCATCTGGAAGAAACGATGTTATGATAATTCTCTGTTCATCTGGAAGAAACGACGTTTTGATAATTCTCTGCTAAAATTGACGCCTAAGTCTATACACTCGAAAAGTTCCAACAATTTTTCTTATACTACGCTTTTGAATTATCTTCCTGGAAATTTCCATTGAGCACCATTTCTAACCCATTTCATTCATTTATTTCAACTATTGTCTGATCTCAAATGTCGCACAGATGATTATTGATCTACCATAAGCACTCAATCACATAAACTTTGTGCTAAAAGGTAACAAAAATTGAACAATTTATATTGAAGTTTTATATACTTGACGAAATTATTGTAAAGAAATGATTCACGACATTCTATTGATTCACGAAACTGTTATAAATAAATAGATAACTCGCTGAGCGTCAAATCATACAAATTGTGTTAATTGATGTAAATACATTTTTCTATTGTGAACATTTCGGTCTGAGGAATGTGTTGTAGAACTCCTAAAGAACATGGAAACATTTCATGATTTAGTCTATTCAGTAATAACGCGTTAGCTACCTATTTTGAATTGGAAATAAAGAGTGTTCTAATTGTTGTTAAAGCGATTAGTTTTTCTTGATATGTTCTAGTAATATGATATAGCGTTCATTGATCCATGATTCCATTTATGATCAGTTCTAAGATTTCTATCAATGATTCCTTTTATGATCAGTTCTAAGATTTCTGATCTTTGTTATGTGAACTGTTTTACAAACTGTTTTAGTGCATATCATGTTGTTGATCATGAACTCCCATAAAAACCGAATTTAGGAAGTGTTGTAATCAGATCGTAGATATCCTCAATCCTACACTGAGATCTAAGAAAAACATTGACACGAAAAAGTGCGCGACTCTGAGAAGTCTACCTTCAGACTTTACATACACATGTTCCTATTGATCATACTCACAGCATGAAAGGAATTAGACCATGAAACTTTGAATATAGCTTCATTAGCTTCTAGATTAGATGTGTATAGAAGGATTTCTGATCCACATGATCAGACTGAGAGAAATCTACGAAATACTCGTCGCTATTTTCTGAAGATGACTCTCTTCACATTTATCTCTATGACACTTGTCTTCGAATGACTCTCTCATGTATGTCTTTACATCATTAACTTATATACATATGGTTTTAGACTTATCTCGTGTCTATTACATTACTCTTTATCATCCTAAGGAGTATCTATACTCATATTACAAGAATTTCCAATTTTAATGTACATATGTATACAAGCTTCACTTCTGAGATCTCTTCACTTCCTCAAATGACTTCTTGAACTTCAGTCTG
>MU260732.1:112500-137500 GCA_020310875.1 Ceratopteris richardii
CTTGATTGCACTTTTAATGAGTTATATATATATGTGAAGTTGGTGACATCAATTTGAGTGTGAAGCCTTGTCATCAAATGCTAAATACCTGTCTTATTGCACCATTATGTTTTTGATGCACTTAAAGTATGCATGTGGTAGGGTCACATCATATGACCATGCATTAAGGCACAAACTGAGTGGTACCCATGCACATAAGAGAGACTGTAAGGATTTATGTATTTTCACATTGCTATATATGTGAGTGAGTGCACAATCCTCAGCATCCAAAGCCTTTTACCTTGCTTATTGCACAATATTTTTTCTCTATGCATTTTAAAGTATGCATTTTATTAGGGCCCAATACATGGCCGTGCATAAGGCACTTTGTTTTTTTTAAATCCCATGCACATACATTACGCTATGAAATTAACCTTTATCATTAAGCAGAAAAAAAGTCTTCGTTTGGCGCATCCGGAGGAAGCACAAGTTTGGTGGGGGTGGATGTCGGAGAGATTTCTCTCCCCACTCAACATAATGATTTGTCATCTCAACATATATAATCAAGCTTGGATGTTGTATTTCTATCAAACTTGGAGAAACCAAAGCCTAAACATAAAGTTCATGGATGAAGTGCTGGATTGAATTTGTGAGTTCATTGTGATTGAGGATGAAAATACTTTTTGATGGTTCAAGTTAGAGTGATCGACAAAGCATTCTCTGCTTTGGAGGTTGTTACAAATGATTGAGGATCAGTTTTTTGCATGGACTGAGGGAGGCCACTTCACGTTTATTTTTTGGCAGACATGATTTAAGGAAAGGGAGAAAAGGCCCCGATTGATTTTCCTGCAGGTTCGTGATCGGCTATAGATCTGGGGGGAAAGAGTTCTCTGGCCTATGCCGTACATGTCCTTCCATTGTAGAAGAAAAGGAGGAGAGGCTAATACATGCATTTCAGGCAGTGCAGATTCCAGACAAGCAATGCAGGTAGAAAGAGAGAGAAGGACGATGGGAAATGCACATATCTAGGAGGAGACATCTGATCAGCTAGAAGGACGATCGTCAGAGAGGTTCGAAAAGATTCTAAATGAAATGCTTACTTTCATCATCTGAAAGGAGGTAGATAGAGGAGCTGTTTAGATATCACCGCGCAGAGGTTAATGATAGCGGTGTCGGAAAGTTTTCAACTTTCCAGTTGATGACCAGAGAAAATGAAAATAACTTTATTGGTGAACTCTAACCTTTTATATCACTGTTAAACAATTGTGTTGATTGGAATTAACTACTTTTGAAGTGTTTGCAGGTACAAGAAATGATAAAGAATACATGTTCATATTAGGGTTTACCCTAATTACTCATTTAATGAGTTGTTTTATTCATACATTCAAGAATCATGGGTATTTAACCCTAGGATTTCATAAGTTGATATGATTTTATGTCAGTTGGGTTAATCCAAAGGGTCTCAAAAGATTCTAATGGGTTAATGCTAGGGTTTATTTAAGTGTTAATGGATTAATGATAGGGTTCAGAAGAGTTTTAAAGGGTTTTCATGGGTTTCTGAAGGGTTTTAGTATGTTTCAAGGGCTAGAATAGTTGTTATTCAAATACATTAATATATAAATTACATATTTATGTATTAAAAATTAAACTATGCTATTAATAATTAATTTAATCATGTGTGTGAATTTAAATATTAAGGTTCTACTTAATTAAATTCTTATCCTAAGCTTAACTTACCTAATTTATTTAATTAAGAAATTTAGGGTAATTGAATTAAAATTATAAGTCAAGTGGATAAATAACTAGTGGTCTATATGGATGTTAGGAAAAAGAATGGTTTATAGAAAATGTGGAATTAAAGTGAATTAAGGAGTGGTCTGAAAGGAATATGCACTTAAAGTGAAAAAGTTGGTTAATGAAAAGGAATGGTGAGAATTAGTGTAGATTAAAAGAGAGGTTGAGTGAGAAAAGTTAAATAAAGAGTGATAGAGATGTGTGGGATAAAGTGTGGATGAGAACTTAAAGTACCAAACCAAAAGAGTGGTTAAAAGCAGATCTCTGTGTGTATAAATATGTGGGCTTTGCTCCATATTGGGGCTGAATGTTTTTTGGCAGGCCAAGTTTCATGTTGAAAATCTGGCAGAGCACATGACTGTGGAAAAAGGAGCACTATCTACTCCGTGGATCACTGTTGATCAGAGAAGATCAAAGAGTAGTGGAGGTGACATGCACATATCTGTGAGGGAAGAGAAGAACAACATACGATCGGCTGCGCTTCATAGAGGGAGAAAACAAAAAGGAGGCCATTTACATGTCTAATTTGGCGTGGAGTTCTCAGGTGCAACTTTGAGGAGAAGGGGTTTTTGAAGGGCATCTGCTGGGCGGACCATCTCAGAAGAAGATTGTCAGAATCTTCCAACTCGAACATTAACGCAGCCCCAATGAGAAGAAGGCTCGACAAGTATATCCTGGATCGATTCATGTAGAAAGCTGATGGCGAGTCAAAAGACAGTAAGAGGAGGTTTATCAAGAAGATTGCATGAAGTGATGGAGTTGAGGCAAATAGTCGAAGTACTAATAATGGAGCAAACCTATGCCTGAGGGAGCAGAGGAACATCTTCAGGGAAGCAATAATGAAAAAATGTTGACGCCATTCTTCATACAGAGGAGGCGCGCACTGTTGATCTCTCGGTGATGGGAGAAAAGGTCTTGAAAAAACTCATTAGATCCAATTTCGTTTTCTTGTTGCTACTTTAGTTTGTACCCTGAATCGTGATGGCCAAAGCTGCTCCACGGAATATATGCACCCACAATGCTGCATTAAAGGAACAGAAGTGTGCCGATTGAATGATTGGCAACTCTCGAATACAAAAACTACAGGAGACACATTCACTCGGAAAAGGGGAATCATCGTGAGTCAGGTGGAAGATAAGGTGCGGAGGAGACATAGGGACGTGATCACTCTCTAACAATCTTTTGATCACTAGGAGGATTTGCCAATAATGCGCATGAGTAGGGCTTAGCGCGCTATCTTGAAGAAAAGCTCAGATTATGTACATATCATAGGAGGGAAAAATGGAGAGCGCTGCTGTAAAAAAGAAAAGAGAGGGGCAGTAGGCGCAAGTTATGGTGGAAGGAATCAGAGAAGGACGCCAAAACGCACGCAAAGGAAGCTCTCAATTTACCTGAAAACGCTTTTGATCAGAGTATGTACTGAAGGAATTGTTCGGAGACAAAACCAGGAGAAGAACTGTTAAGGATGCATGTTCTCGAGTATTTATGGATAGCGCTGATATTGATTCAGGTGGCTCTCTCAGACTAGGGAAGAATTAGAATATCAGAAAGAAGAGAGGATCAAAATATCAAAATTTGCTGAGGATGATTGCTACAAGTTTGCTCAAAGAGTCCATATGAACTCTGGCAGTGTGAAATTCTAAAACAAAAGGTGGATGCAGATCAATTACCTCTCTGAAGAGGACCGCTGGAGACAAAGGCAGAAGGAGGCCAATTCATATGGCTGGAAGAGTTTTAAGTTACGCTCTGGTCGATGTTGTGATCTGCCAAATTTGACAACCAAGAAACTTTTACTTTCAAGCCTTTCGGTGAGGAGATCTCTCTGCTCTCAAATTCTAAAACAAACATTGTTTTCCGAAGTTTTTACTCTCCACATTTCTTTGTACTGATGATAATTATGATATGACGTATCCATACTCAAAGATCATCTATTCCGACACCTAGAATCCAATTTTTCATGCTTAAATACAAATCATTTCCATCCGATGATTTCTGACACCAATTGTGACATACGTTTTGAAACATCCGACAATTCTAGTTCTCTGATGTGCTCTGAAATCTTTATTCAGACATAAATAAGCTTCTGCTTGGACTGAATGCGATCTATTTTTGACATCCTAATCTTAATGATCTTCTGACTATATAATGACTATCATCAATATAATAATCATATATTGATCTTCCGTCCATATATTGACCTATGATCAGCTAAGTTGACCTCATAACACCACACTTCGGATGACAACCTCACATCCACGTTGCCTATGATTGATGCCGCTACCTTTGTTTGTCTTTTTATGCCTTCAAACATCTGATAGTATTTATATTTGGAAGCGTTAAAAAAAAAAACCAGACAGGAGCATTAAAACTTTTGATTAGTTTTAAGACTGTAGGCTTGTTAGTACAACAATGAAGTGTTTTACTCGTTGATGCACATGGTTAAAGGTTCCCATAGACATATCACTGAGAGTTATTGCTAGAAACCTTTATATACAAAAATTTAGGAGAAACTGCGTTGTTTTATTTAAGCAATATCAATTAAGTCCTCAAACTAATTGGATTTTTTTTTAGAATTAAGAAATATTATCATTAGGAATTCAAATTGAATTGTGCAAGAAAGAGTTCATTCAGACAGTTTGACAAATCATCTGAGCTTGCTCCAAGCAAATCATACAAAATTCTTATATTAATTGAGTGAGTTGGTTATTAAGAGAACTATTTATTTAAATTTCTTTATGAAATAGATTGATATGCTTAGTTAAAAAGGAACCATATAAAATTCTTAAGTTAAGATTCTTTTGAATCTTCCATAAACATTTTGCTTAATTTGCTATAAGTCATCGATATAAGCCATGTGATCGTTCATAATGTGCGAAAATATTTTATGTGCATATCTTTATATGCAGCATAACATTGCATGGCACTTAAGATAAGCTAAAGGTCTTGCATACTGAGGGTTACAGCTGAATCTTTCGAACTCAACTAATAAACTCAGATTGGAATAGATCATAATGTATGTAACTTTCGAGTTAAATAGATCTTGAGTGAGACTTGATTTACTTTGGTTTGCTTGGTTAATTGACCGAGTTTGATTTATGAGTTACAAGAATTTGCAAGTGTTTGTCAAGAGCTCTTAAGTTTATGATAGATCGTCTAATTGTAGCTGATGAATTTTTCATGAGTTTGATTGTCTCTTTGAGCCTTCATTGTACCTGAGTTTGCTCTAAGCACCCCGTGTGTGCCGAGGGATTTAGTGGCTGACTCATCCACCAGCCTTATGTCCGCAACTTCCCGACAACTTGGTGAACCCGACGTGAAGAAGCGGCATAGCAGCTCAGGGACGTCTGATACAAAGAATATGTGTCTAGTATATATAGACCTTGTGACATAGTTTTGAGTGATTAATAGATAGAGCTTTCATTATGGACCCTTATCTCATAGAAAAAAGAGTATGGAAATTGATTGATGACCTCAAAATAGAGAAGAAAGAGTTTGGTGGTAAAGATGTTAGTAGGTATATCAAAGAATACGAACATTTAGCTTATCAATATGGCATACCTAGGGATAGTTGGGTTTCCACCTTTAGGCGTATATCAAATGGAGATACCCGAGATAGAATAAGCCTTAGGTTGGGCTCGTCCACTATACCTTGGGATGTTTTTAAGACCCAATTGCGACAAGAATTTTGTTTCGAGGATTCAACAAAAAGAAATCATGAAACGTTTCAAGCTTGGGTAAATACATCGAAACCAAAAGAGAACTTAATTGAGGGTTTCCAAGAGTTTGAAGAACAGTTTAGCGACTTACCTGAGAAAGAACAAGTTTATCTTGAGCCTTATAAAGTTATAAATTTTTTAACTATTCTTCATTACTCAATTCGAAAAGACCTAGAGCCTCTTTTAGAAGAACATAATACCTCAAATGGCCTGACCAGTGATTGGACATATGTCCAAAAGCAAGTTCATCGACTTGCTCTTAGATATGAACGCCAAAACCTCAAATATTTTCCTCTTTCTAAAAGCAACGATTTAGATTGTACTTATCAAAAGATAAATGAAGAAAACAAATTTGAAATTACAAACAATGAATTAGATGATGCTACACCAATGATGAATGATGAAAACCAAATTACAATTTCAGAACACAAAACATTAAACAAACATGAGTGTGAACATGAGAAACCTTTGTTTGATTCTTCTAAAAGTCTTCCCAAATTATTCATTGAAGAAGTGAGTGATGTAAGTGGTAAAGAAATCCCACTCATCACAATAGCTTCACCTAAAATTATTACTCACATTGATTCTTCATATAAGGAAGAGCAATATGAGAAAATTATAAACAATGATATTTATACATTTGAAAAATATGAATTGAAGGGTTTCAATACAAATAATCACTTGTTTTGCCTTAATGATGTTAATATTGGTTTTTCTAATCAAAATTTTGAATGCTTTGATGTAGGACAAGCAAGAATGGAGGATTTAATATTTCAATGGAATATAATGAAAGCAACAAAGTTTGACTTACTATTGCTTTGGTTTTTACAGATGGACTATCGAGAAGTATTATCTTGGATTGCTACCTTTTGTATAAATTTGCTAATAATTATGTTTCTCACAAGATTTTTGAGTTGAGTTATTTTTCAGGATTAGCATGAAGATTGGGAGCTGATTGATGAACTAAGATTTTCTTCAAAAATAGACTATAAATGAAGCGCAGGAGATTGAAGAAAGTACATGCAGTTTAAAATTTATGCAATCAAAGCAATATTTGGATGAAAGGTGATGCTAAAGATGGAATCAATATAGATCAGGTGAAACAGTTCTAACCCTGATTAATGTTTTAAGTTTTATTTTTCCCTGCATTATCATAATTTGAATTGTACATTCTTCAGCTAGGTTAAGAAACTTCTTAAAATTATGAAAAGTAGAATTTACACTGAAGTAGGAATGTGCTTGAATAGAAGATAGGAATTAGAGACCCATGGCTGTCATATGAATAGTTGAAGGAACCCTTAACTTGCAACTCCTAGTAGAAGTAGACTTGTTTTATATAGGTAAGCTTCCTTTAATCTGACCCATTTAGCAAAAGAGATCCTAGTTCCTGCTTTAGCTTACCTCTAGATCCTTTGCTCTGATTAGGGGTTAAGCCCCCTTCATCAAAAAAGTTGCGAAGAAAAATTGAAAGCAGTACATTAATGGTTGCTGCATATGAAAAAAAAAGAACAATGACAAAAAGGAAAAATTATGATAAAAAAAAAAAGAGATAAAAGAAAAATCAAATAAATCAGTTGTGGTCTCGAAATCACTTCTGATTTGAAAAGCGGGCTATATAAGGCGGATGTATGCTAGAGGGGAGTTAGTTTTTTGTATCTTAATGGCAAATGGTTAGGAGATGAGGGTAGAAGGCCTATATAACATATGCTTTACTTATGAACAGAGTTAATAGAAGAGTTAGTACGAACACTATTTGAATGACTTCTATAGTTTCCTTCTAAAACCTGTTTTCCAACTCATGCATTGATCGAAAAGGTTGAAATTCAAGCTTACATAATTTTATAAGTTTTCTTTGCTATCAGAAGATCTACTAATAATAGAAGCATTGTTAATAAACTATTTGCATTTGAGTCATGAATAAGTTTCAAAAGAATTTGATATTGCTTTCTATGATCTGCAGGTTGGCCCATCGAGGACGATGTGCAGGTTTGGCCGGGGCGAATGTCGGAAAGTTTTCAACTTTTCAGTTGATGACCAGAGAAAATGAAAATAACTTTATTGGTGAACTCTAACCTTTTATATCATTGTTAAACAATTGTGTTGATTGGAATTAACTACTTTTGAAGTGTTTGCAGGTACAAGAAATGATAAAGAATACATGTTCATTTTAGGGTTTACCCTAATTACTCATTTAATGAGTTGTTTTATTCATACATTCAAGAATCATGGGTATTTAACCATAGGATTTCATAAGTTGATATGATTTTATGTCAGTTGGGTTAATCCAAAGGGTCTCAAAAGATTCTAATGGGTTAATGCTAGGGTTTATTTAAGTGTTAATTGATTAATGATAGGGTTCAGAAGAGTTTTAAAGGGTTTTCATGGGTTTCTGAAGGGTTTTAGTATGTTTCAAGGGCTAGAATAGTTGTTATTCAAATACATTAATATATAAATTACATATTTATGTATTAAAAATTAAACTATGCTATTAATAATTAATTTAATCATGTGTGTGAATTTAAATATTAAGGTTCTACTTAATTAAATTCTTATCCTAAGCTTAACTTACCTAATTTATTTAATTAAGAAATTTAGGGTAATTGAATTAAAATTATAAGTCAAGTGGATAAATAACTAGTGGTCTATATGGATGTTAGGAAAAAGAATGGTTTATAGAAATTGTGGAATTCAAGTGAATTAAGGAGTGGTTTGAAAGGAAGATGCACTTAAAGTGAAAAAGTTGGTTAATGAAAAGGAATGGTGAGAATTAGTGTAGATTAAAAGAGAGGTTGAGTGAGAAAAGTTAAATAAAGAGTGATAGAGATGTGTGGGATAAAGTGTGGATGAGAACTTAAAGTACCAAACCAAAAGAGTGGTTAAAAGCAGATCTCTGTGTGTATAAATATGTGGGCTTTGCTCCATATTGGGGCCGAATGTTTTTTGGCAGGCCAAGTTTCATGTTGAAAATCTGGCAGACCACGTGACTGTGGAAAAAGGAGCACTATCTACTCCGTGGATCACTGTTGATCAGAGAAGATCAAAGAGTAGTGGAGGTGACACGCACATATCTGTGAGGGAAGAGAAGAACAACATACGATCGGCTGCGCTTCATAGAGGGAGAAAACAAAAAGGAGGCCATTTACATGTCTAATTTGGCGTGGAGTTCTCAGGTGCAACTTTGAGGAGAAGGGGTTTTTGAAGGGCATCTGCTGGGCGGACCATCTCAGAAGAAGATTGTCAGAATCTTCCAACTCGAACATTAACGCAGCCCCAATGAGAAGAAGGCTCGACAAGTATATCCTGGATCGATTCATGTAGAAAGCTGATGGCGAGTCAAAAGACAGTAAGAGGAGGTTTATCAAGAAGATTGCATGAAGTGATGGAGTTGAGGCAAATAGTCGGAGTACTAATAATGGAGCAAACCTATGCCTGAGGGAGCAGAGGAACATCTTCGGGGAAGCAATAATGAAAAAATGTTGACGCCATTCTTCATACAGAGGAGGCACGCACTGTTGATCTCTCGGTGATGGGAGAAAAGGTCTTGAAAAAACTCATTAGATCCAATTTCGTTTTCTTGTTGCTTCTTTAGTTTGTACCCAGAATCGTGATGGCCAAAGCTGCTCCACGGAATATATGCACCCACAATGCTGCATTAAAGGAACAGAAGTGTGCCGATTGAATGATTGGCAACTCTCGAATACAAAAACTACAAGAGACACATTCACTCGGAAAAGGGGAATCATCGTGAGTGAGGTGGAAGATAAGGTGCGGAGGAGACATAGGGACGTGATCACTCTCTGACATTCTTTTGATCACTAGGAGGATTTGCCAATAATGCGCATGAGTAGGGCTTAGCGCGCTATCTTGAAGAAAAGCTCAGATTATGTACATATCATAGGAGGGAAAAATGGAGAGCGCTGCTGTAAAAAAGAAAAGAGAGGGGCAGTAGGCGCAAGTTCTGGTGGAAGGAATCAGAGAAGGAGGCCATAACGCACGCAAAGGAAGCTCTCAATTTACCTTAAAACCCTTTTGATCAGAGTATGTACTGAAGGAATTGTTCGGAGACAAAACCAGGAGAAGAACTGTTAAGGATGCATGTTCTGGAGTATTTACGGATAGCGCTGATATTGATTCAGGTGGCTCTCTCAGACGGGGGAAGAATTAGAATATCAGAAAGAAGAGAGGATCAAAATATCAAAATTTGCTGAGGATGATTGCTACAAGTTTGCGCAAAGAGTCCATATGAACTCTGGCGGTGTGAAATTCTAAAACAAAAGGTGGATGCAGATCAATTACCTCTCTGAAGAGGACCGCTGGAGACAAAGGCAGAAGGAGGCCAATTCATATGGCTGGAAGAGTTTTAAGTTACGCTCTGGTCGATGTTGTGATCTGCCAAATTTGACAACCAAGAATTTTTTACTTTCAAGCCTTTCGATGAGGAGATCTCTCTGCTCTCAAATTCTAAAACAAACATTGTTTTCCGAAGTTTTTACTCTCCACATTTCTTTGTACTGATGATAATTATGATATGACGTATCCATACTCAAAGATCATCTATTCCGACGCCTAGAATCCAATTTTTCATGCTTAAATACAAATCATTTCCATCCGATGATTTTTGACACCAATTGTGACATACATTTTGAAACATCCGACAATTCTAGTTCTCTGATATGCTCTGAAATCTTATTCAGACATAAATAAGCTTCTGCTTGGACTGAATGCGATCTATTTTTGACATCCTAATCTTAACGATCTTCTCACTATATAATGACTATCATCAATATAATAATCGTATATTGATCTTCCGTCCATATATTGACCTATGATCAGCTAAGTTGACCTCATAACACCACACTTCGGATGACAACCTCACATCCGCGTTGCCTATGATTGATGCCGCTACCTTTGTTTGTTTTTTTATGCCTTCAAACATCTGATAGTATTTATATTTGGAAGCGTTAAAAAAAAAAAAACTAGACAGGAGCATTAAAACTTTTGATTAGTTTTAAGACTGGAGGCTTGTTAGTACAACAATGAAGTGTTTTACTCGTTGATGCACATGGTTAAAGGTTCCCATAGACTTATCATTGAGAGTTATTGCTAGAAACCTTTATATACAAAAATTTAGGAGAAATTGCGTTGTTTTATTTAAGCAATATCAATTAAGTCCTCAAACTAATTGGATGTTTTTTTAGAATTAAGAAATATTATCATTAGGAATTCAAATTGAATTGTGCAAGAAAGAGTTCATTCAGACAGTTTGACAAATCATCTGAGCTTGCTCCAAGCAAATCATACAAAATTCTTATATTAATTGAGTGAGTTGGTTATTAAGAGAACTATTTATTTAAATTTCTTTATGAAATAGATTGATATGCTTAGTTAAAAAGGAACCATATAAAATTCTTAAGTTAAGATTCTTTTGAATCTTCCATAAACATTTTGCTTAATTTGCTATAAGTCATCGATATAAGCCATGTGATCGTTCATAATGTGCGAAAATATTTTATGTGCATATCTTTATATGCAGCATAACATTGCATGGCACTTAAGATAAGCTAAAGGTCTTGCATACTGAGGGTTACGGCTGAATCTTTCGAACTCAACTAATAAACTCAGATTGGAATAGATCATAATGTATGTAACTTTCGAGTTAAATAGATCTTGAGTGAGACTTGACTTACTTTGGTTTGCTTGGTTAATTGACCGAGTTTGATTTATGAGTTACAAGAATTTGCAAGTGTTTGTCCAGAGCTCTTAAGTTTATGATAGATCGTCTAATTGTAGCTGATGAATTTTTCATGAGTTTGATTGTCTCTTTGAGCCTTCATTGTACCTGAGTTTGCTCTAAGCACCCCGCGTGTGCCGAGGGATTTAGTGGCTGACTGATCCACCAGCCTTATGTCCGCAACTTCCCGACAGCGGAATATGATGCATGAAGGTGAATCCTCGTATTAAGAGGACTATCGGAGAGGGCAATAATCAGATGACCCAGTGATAACTGAAAACGATGCAATACTGCTGAAGTTTTGGAATGAGCGAAGGCTGGAGCTGTTTCAAGTTGTTTACATGTGATCGAAATTGTAAGTCAATTTATACTATATCTATATATTTAGACGATAGATTGTGTTTATGCGCATCTAGAAGAAACGATGTTCTGATTATTCTCTATTCATCTGGAAGAAACGATGTTCTGATAATTCTCTGTTCATCTGGAAGAAACGACGTTTTGATAATTCTCTGCTAAAATTGACGCCTAAGTCTATACACTCGAAAAGTTCCAACAATTTTTCTTATATTGCGCTTTTGAATTATCTTCCTGGAAATTTCCATTGAGCACCATTTCTAACCCATTTCATTCATTTATTTCAACTATTGTCTGATCTCAAATGTCGCACAGATGATTATTGATCTACCATAAGCGCTCAATCACATAAACTTTGTGCTAAAAGGTAACAAAAATTGAACAATTTCTATTGAAGTTTTATATACTTGACGAAATTATTGTAAAGAAATGATTCACGTCATTCTATTGATTCACGAAACTGTTATAAATAAATAGATAACTCGCTGAGCGTCAAATCATACAAATTGTGTTAATTGATGTAAATACATTTTTCTATTGTGAACATTTCGGTCTGAGGAATGTGTTGTAGAACTGCTAAAGAACATGGAAACATTTCATGATTTAGTCTATTCAGGTAATAACGCGTTAGCTACCTATTTTGAATTGGAAATAAAGAGTGTTCTAATTGTTGTTAAAGCGATTAGTTTTTCCTGATATGTTCTAGTAATATGATATAGCGTTCATTGATCCATGATTCCATTTATGATCAGTTCTAAGATTTCTATCAATGATTCCTTTTATGATCAGTTCTAAGATTTCTGATCTTTGTTATGTGAACTGTTTTACAAACTGTTTTAGTGCATATCATGTTGTTGATCATGAACTCCCATAAAAACCGAATTCAGGAATTGTTGTAATCAGATCGTAGATATCCTCAATCCATTTTAGGAAAAAAAAAACTTGCTTCTTCAACATATTCTGAACTCGCTGTTCTATTGCTTGTAGTATTTTAATCAAGTACAGTTTAAGATAGTCGTTGATTGCTTATCGAATATATAGTGACAACACTCTTACACTACTCCGAGTTCTTCACATCCATCAAAAACTGAAATTCTTATGGGAAAAGCGGAACATTGGGAGTAAAATAAATTAGGCCGAGAGAGTTGGTTTTTGTTTCTTTAAATACTATCAATTGGAATTGCTTTATATGTCCATTGAATGTGCATTCGAATACGTAAAAAATTAAAGATATTTCATATATACATAGTGTGATGACTCATTCATAATTTAGATCAAGTAAAAGCTCTTATGGTACATCTCTTTCTTGAGTCTTTAATTTGAAAGTAGAACAAAATTTGACATGAATGAAACTCTTTATGTGAGTCAAATTGGCAAAAGGGTAACTAAACCATTCTCTTGAGTTTGAGTTGATCTTTGAGTTCTAACTATACCTGAGATTGCTCTAAGCACCCCGTGTGCGCCGTTAGCGAGACAGTTGACTTGATCCACCAGCCGTCACCATTCGCTCCCACAACGGAAAAGTATATGTAAGAATTATGTGTAAAATCTATATCCGTGGCAAACCGCTTGTTACAAAAGATTTTCAAATGAATTTTGAATCTACGATTTTCTTGAACGTTGGATGCTATGAATAACTTCATTTGATTTTCTCTTTTCTGCAAAGACAATGAGTGACGTTTGAAATTACCAACCTATTTTGTTGCAATCACCAACCTATTTTGTTGTTCAAGACATTTGAGCCCCAAAGTTCTTTGTTGAACGTTTATTCATACATTGAAATTCCTTTTCAACAACGTGTTACCAGATAAATGTGAATATGAACTAAAGTGAGAAGGATAAGACTATAAAGATGTCAATAATCTCCCATATTCAACACAACTTAGACTTGATATTTTCCCAAGCAAGAGATTCTAAGAAACAATTTATACATGAGATTAGAATTCCTCATGTACATACCATACTCTTGCCATTGAAGTGTAAATTACATGAAAATGTATATAAATAGTTGCTAGGTTCTATAAATATTTCACTAAAGTCAAGGTGAAACAGCCTATTTGTGTGAGTGGTATTTCCTGGTTAGATAAGTTGACAGATATAGTCAGCAACTGGATTCATTCAACTAGATCCAATTAGTCTCTGGTTCAAGTTACCCAATTGCCTATAAATAGCAGAGGAGGAGATCATTCTCATTTTCAAAATCCACGAGCAAGGGAGAGCAACAGAGCAGAGACAGCCATGCACAGAGCTCTGCAAACCAGCAAGGCAACTCTCATGGAGAAGAAGAATGTTGGCAAGAGTACCAAGAAGTAGACAAAATCATACCACAAAAAAGATTCCTTTTGTATGTTTGAGTAAATAGTATGCTTTCTAGGTTTTTATTTTTCTTAGCTCATAAAATATAGATCCAATGAGGGTACAACTTGATTCTAGGCATCGACTTAATGGTGTAAGTCGATGCCAGACATCAACTTTTAGGTGCAAGTCAATGCAGCGCATCGACTTTGGGGTCCAACTCGATGCTTGGGATCGAGTTGTACCCTCAAGTCGATGCCAGGCATCGAATTTCACTTAAATTTGATGCCTCGCATCGAATTGCACCCTCAAGTCGATGCCTGGCATTGACATGGAAGATCGATGCCTAGCATCAAATGTGGCTGAAAGTCGATGCCAGGCATCGACTTTAGGGTGCAAAGTCGATGCCAGGCATCGACTTTTAGGTGCAAGTTGATGCCAGGCATCGACTTGAGGGTGCAAGTCGATGCCAAGCATGGACTTGAGGGTCCAAGTGGATGCCAGGCATCGACTTGAGGGTGGAAGTCGATGCCAGGCATTGACTTACACGCTCAAGTCGATGCCTGGCATCGACTTGCACACAAAGGCGATGCCTCGCATCAACTTGCACCCTCAAGTCGATGCTTGGCATCAACTTGGACCCTTGAAAAACACATTAACGTATGAGCTCATATTTCCAAGCCCTTTCAGGGATGCTGAGTCCAAAAGTGAGAGGCCCTTCAAGAAGCTGAAAGTGACAATGAGCTCTGTGGATCAGCAAAGTGACATAGGGATTGGTCACCAAGCAAAACCGAAGAAAAACATTGCATCCTTATCCTCTGAGAAAGCCAGCAATCCGGTTGGAATGTCCTCTAGTGGACAGAGTAGCATCAAAATTCCTGAGGATGATGCAACTAGGAAGGAAAGTTCGAGGGACGTAGAGGTCTTAAGGACAGATCGTCCACTCCGGGACATGACAAACCTGGAGTGGTGCCTTCAGTATGTGGAAGAAAAGAATGCAGTCCTACTTGTGTTCGCAAGGGCGTACGGGAGAGGAAAGATCACGACAACATAGGGTTTTTAGTATGGCCTTGTGTTCAAACTGGATTATGAAGATGAGGATTCTGACAACCTCCTTGTCCTGGTAGAGACATCGAAAGGTTTAAGAAATGTTATATGCAAGATGGATTTCTTGTGCCCAGAGTGCTGTGTTTCAGAGAGGCTTGCAGAGATATGCAGGGACTCAGTGAATCTTATCAAGGACTTGATGCCATGGATCCAGGGCAACAACATGCCAACACAACAGAAGATGAAAACCCCTGTAAAGGCAAGGGGTAAGCAGTGCATGCAGAAAAAGTTCCTAAAGAAAAAGAAGAGAATTGCTGATGAGGAGTCTTCTGACTCAAGCTCTAGCTCTGAGGATATAATAGTTGCACCTGGTGGAGAGCTTGCCTCGGGTGTTCTTGGTACTGAGCAGAACAAGATGAGGGAGGACATAGCTAGAAGAAAAGTTATGAAGAAGGGGCAGTTGTTCCACCTGCCAATCAATATCATCCATAAGCCACCAATGGATCCAGTCATAGGGAGGACGCCCCTTGAGATCAGGGAGCCACACAATTTGCACGTGTAGAATCTTAAGAAGAAATTGAAAATAAATCCTCATGCTACTGTTGTGCCTTTCCTTGTCACGGTGGATCGGAATGAGTGCAGCTCTATGGAGGAGTTCAATGAGGGTCTGTTTGAGGATTATACATATTATGTGATTGGTGGTTCACACTCTGCAGAGGCCCGCAGAGAGCTAGTGAAGGAGCACCCCACCACATTATTCTTTAGGTATGCAGAGTGCAAGATATATGTTGGTCTTACAACTGAGGAAGCCAAGCTTCTTGCTTGGGATCACAACAATGACAATGACTACAGGCAAAAAATGTCCTCCATAGAGAGAATTCGGTTCTTCCACCATGAATATGAAGATTGTCTCGTGAAGGAAGCTGGAAGAATACATCCCAATCTACGAAAGCAATGCATTATTGAGGTTGGAATTGCACTGGATGAGAATAGAAAGTCTGATGCTTTGAGAAAATATGATCCATGGTTTCAACTGGCATTCAAAACAGGTGAGATATGGGATCTATAGGATAAAATTTTCACAATGTGGGAGAACAAGGGGGTCAAGGCCTAGAAACAACGGAAGTCGAGGCCACACCCACAGGTTGATCTGAAGGGAAAGGGAAGGAAATTTGACCTCTCAATTGAAGACGCTCCTGAGGACATGAAGCTGACACCATGGAGGGCCCTTCAAGGATCAAGGATGATACATTGATTATATCAACTTTGTCAAGGGTAATCTCCAAGGAGTTAAGCCTCGAGGAGATGGTGACTGAGCTCAATAAGTATGTATGTTATTCTCACATCCTTTTTCCCTCCTCCCATGTTTCTGGTCTAACCTAGTCTCTTTTTCATTTCTGTGACTGTAGTCATAAAGTATACATGAAGATTCAGGAGGTGATGATGAAGAGGCTAGGTTGCTTTTCTTGGACAGAGGTCCAAGCAGACTATCCAACCACATCATCCTACAAAGCTTTATTAGAATATTTTATCCTGTTTCGTGATTGGGTAGGTTCTCTTTCAGAGAGCATGCCTAGTTTGCTGTTAGACTATATGTCTTGATTCACCTAACTAATTCGATGCCAGGCTTTTAGTAGGAACTCGATCGCTGGCATCGACTTACTGTTGAATGTCGATGCCTGGCATCAACTTGGTGCCAAAAGTCGATGCCTAGCATCGACTTGGGGGCATAAGTTGATGCCTGGCATCGACCTCGTGGCATAAGTTGATGCCAGGCATCGACTTTCAGTAGAAATTCGATGCCTGGCATCGACCCACACACAAAATCGATGCCATGCATTGATTCCTTATGTTTCGTTTGCTATATTGAAGAGCTTATTTAATTGTCTTTCCACTTTATTCTGCGGAAACCAAAGAAAAGTAAGTTTGCAGAGCTAGTAGATGATTGCCCCCCTACATTCCTGGCTCACATTCAAAGAGCAAGGCATGAGAAATCCAGACTAAAAGCCAAGGAAATTGATTTTGATGATGAACCTGATCTGAAATGTTTCTCCAATCCCGTAGACCCCTTAGGCCTGTATACTACAATGTATTCTATAGTGATGTAAATAACATTTGTTATGTTGTGCCTAGAAAGCATTTCTCCCTTCTCATAGCTGACATACCCTATGTATTTAGGATGTTTGGATCAGTTAATGACGATGAACCCTTCAAACACCCTCAGATTCGGAAGATGGTCACTAATTTTGCAGAGTTGACTATATCTCCTCTTTGGAGGATAGTAATTTTCCATAGCAGAGACCAGCCTTTCTCTGTTTCAACTGCTCTAAAGTCAAGATGTCATGCTTTGGAGTGCCTCACGTGGTAAGTAATCTTCTTTCTATCTCCATGGCTTTAATGATGCTCTCTGTCACTTATAGTTCTTGTTGGCAGGGTGAAGACAAACGTCAATCACACTCCTTTGCATAGGTTTGTGAGCTCCACTAGATGCATTATAGTTGGCTATTATGATGAAGTAAGCAAAAGGAGAGTCAGGGAGCATTGCAATGAGAATGGGATCTCAAATGTGCTCATGCTCCCAGCCGTTACCAAGAAACTTTGTCATGTAGCTGGGGACAGGACATTGGTTAACCCCTATCAGAAGCCACAAAAGCTCATAATGAGATTGCTTCAACTATTCTCCAATGATGATGACTAGGTCCTAGACCTTTTTTCGGGCATAGGTAATTTCAATTTTAACAATTTTCATTAGTCATAATGTTGATTAGCCTCTAAGTGGTTTTTTGCTGTTTTAGGAACGACTCAGGCTTGCTCTTTAAAGATGTTCAGGCACTGCATAGCTGTGGAGAAGGATGATGCTCAAGTGAGCCTCATTAGAATGAGAATCAATGGGCTGAATGAATGCCCAGATGAAGACCAAGAGGTTGGAAGGAAGCACATTGCAGACATGGAGAGATTCCAACCGGCTTCAAGGGAGCATGTTCCCCCACTTGCAGATGAACCAGGGGACATGGCTGACCTTGAAGAGCCAATCTTGGAGCAAGAGAGGCAGGAGATGTGTTCTGATGTTCCAGAGGATCCCATTATGCTTGAGCCTGAGGAAAGCTATGATCAGCTTCTATTGTAGATTCATATTACTCTTGTAAAACACATGAAATATAAAACATCATTTTAATAGAAATATAATGCCGAGTTCTGCTTCCACTTTGTGTTAAGCTTGACTTATCTTGAGCATTTCTCTGATGAATGTGTGAATGTTTCTTAGTATAATTTTGTTGATTATAATCTTCTCTTGGGAATGCTTTTGTGAAATTTATTTCATATTCTGTGAATATGGCCCAACATTCAATGAGGATCTTAACTATACAAAGGGGATGATCTTAATTGCCTTGTTAAAATGTTCCGATTTTTGCAACACATGTACTCTGATTTTTGAGTAGCTTTTAATCAGCTGTAATCTGTGCTTGTTGAGGTTATAGATGTAATGAAGGAGCTTCCCGAACTCTTACTTGTACCTTCAATGCTAATCTCTTGTCAAAGATCATGATGTGGGATTCTTGATCGTGCTGAACAACTAGTTTTCATGGCACCAAGTATTTTAACATATCTATCTTGACTACTTGGGATATGGTATCAAGCTTCTAGTCAATATTTACAAGCAAGAACAAGTGATGCTTTCTAGATATTCTAAAATGCCCACTTTATTGCTTGATATCATGGTCTTTAGGTAAAAAGGAATAGAGAACATGTCTTTTTTCTCCTTTGTTGTGACTCAGTGTTATAGATACATAGATAGATAGATAGATAGATAGATAGATAGATAGATAGATAGATAGATAGATAGATAGATAGATAGATAGATAGACAGATAGATGGATAGATAGGTAGATAGCTAGATAGATAGGTAGATAGATAGATACATAGATAGATAGATAATAAATAGATAGATATATAGGTAGATAGGTAGATAGGTAGGTAGGTAGGTAGGTAGATAGATAGATCTATAGATAGATAGATATGTGGATAAAGATAGATAGGTTGATAGATAGATAGATAGATAGATAGATAGATAGATAGATAGATAGATAGATAAATAGATAGATAGATAGATAGATAGGTAGATCGATAGATAGATAGATAGATAGGTAGGTAGGTAGGTAGATAGATAGATAGATAGATAGATAGATAGATAGATAGATAGATAGATAGATAGATAGATAGATAGATAGATAGATAGATAGATAGATAGATAGATAGATAGATAGATAGATAGATAGATAGATAGATAGATAGATAGATACATAGATAGATAGATAGATAGATAGATAGATAGATAGATAGATAGATAGATAGATAGATAGATAGATAGATAGATAGATAGATAGATAGATAGATAGATAGATAGATAGATAGATATGTTGGAGACCTCTTAATCTCCAAAGGTTTGATCTATACTGATCTAAGAACATCTCTATATCAGTTATGGAACAAACTTTACACAAATATTGTCTTCATTTATCAAAACTTTCACTATCACTTCTCTGAGTGAAGAAATTCCTTCTTCAGAAAGTCTGCTTCAGAAAATGACTTCATCACCTGCAGATATGTTCAGATTTCTTCAAACTAATGGTGCACATATCTCCACATTACCTTTGCACAATCATATCAACCATTAGTTCTTCAAAAGAATCATTAAAAACTTTAATTTGATCCTTAAGATCAAAAGAATGTTAGAAATTGTCTTCTTGAACAAGCGACTTTGACATAGGTAACTTATAAGGTTGATTTCGCACAGCATAGATCGCGTTTTGCTAAATGCTTTTAGCCATAGCTTCCTTACCTTCTAACTTAGATTTTGAATGCTCATCCATGAAAAACTTTACACCTACACTGAGATCTAAGAAAAACATTGACACGAAAAAGTGCACGACTCTGAGAAGTCTACCTTCAGACTTTACATACACATGTTCCTATTGATCATACTCACAGCATGAAAGGAATTAGACCATGGAACTTTGAATATAGCTTCATTAGCTTCTAGATTAGATGTGTATAGAAGGATTTCTGATCCACATGATCAGAGTGAGAGAAATCTATGAAATACTCGTCGCTATTTTCTGAAGATGACTCTCTTCACATTTATCTCTATGACACTTGTCTTCGAATGACTCTCTCATGTATGTCTTTACATCATTAACTTATATACATATGGTTTTAGACTTATCTCGTGTCTATTACGTTACTCTTTATCATCCTAAGGAGTATCTATACTCATATTACAAGAATTTCCAATTTTAATGTACATATGTATACAAGCTTCACTTCTGAGATCTCTTCACTTCCTCAAATGACTTCTTGAACTTCAGTCTGATCATAGACTTGCTTCAAGCTCTTTGTAATCATCAATTTGTGATTTTTTTGTTCCAACAGCTCCCCCTTAATCACTAATTTTGATTATTCCATTCTTCTTTACTCCTTCCATCTCTTTGAACCTCTGTAGCTTAGGTCCATCCAAGCTTTTTGTCAACATATCTGCAACTTGTTCTTTTGTTGGAGTATACATCACTTCAATTTCTTTATCAAGTACCTTTTCCCTCAAGAAATGATACTGAATCTCTATATGCTTAGTCCTGGCATGAAAAACAGGGTTAGCTGCCAAATACAATGAACTCATATTGTCTCCAAAAATAATTGGAGTACTTTGATTAGTTCCAGAACTTTTCAATAAGGATTTTAACCATATCACTTCTTTTGCAGCCTCTACCATGCCTGTATACTCAGCTTTTGTAGATGACAAAGCAACTGTATGTTGCTTCTTTGAGCACCAAGAGACTAACTTATCTACAATATAACAGAGATACCCAATCACCTGCCCAATCTGCATCACTAAACACTTTGATTCTTGTATCAGAAGTAAATCCATAATACAAACCTTCACTTAGAGTTCCTTTGATATATCTGAGTACCCTTTGAGCTGCAATCCAATGAATCTTCTTTGGACAATGCATGAATTGTGATAACACACCCACTACATATGATAGATCTGGCCTTGTCAAGGTAGCATAGATTAAACTACCTCCCAAACTCTGATATTTCTTCATGTCATTGAATTCTTCACCTCCATACCTGCTCAACTTATGATTTATCTCCAATGGTGTGGTTGAAGGCTTGCAATCCTCCATGTTGAACTTGACCAGAAGATTCTTCAAGTATCTCTCTTGAGTAACATATACTCCATGTTGAGTATACACATTCTGCATTCCTAAGAAATAAGATAAGTTTCCCAAATCACTTATCTGAAACTCCTTCTCTATTTGTTTCTTAAGCTCATTGATTCCTTGAGCATCTGTACCTGTGTCAATAATATCATCAACATAAATACACATGTATATGTATCCATTTTCACTTCCTTCACTAGCAAGCTACTATCTACCTTCGATGCTTGAAATCCACATTCATTCAAGAACTTAAGAAGCCTGTAATTCCATGCTCTTGGAGCCTGCTTCAACCCATACAAAGATACACACATAATCTGATCCAATTGAATCCATGAAGCCTTCTCGTTGCTCCATGTATCCATTCAGGAATGCATTCTTCACATCTAATTGTGATAACTTCCATCCTTTACAAGCAGCAATAGCAATCAATGATCTAATTGTAGACATCTTACCAATAGGACTAAAGGTTTCATCATAATCTACCCCATACGTTTGGGCATAACCTTTGACCACAAGTCTAGCCTTGTATCTAGACACTTTACCATCTGCAAACCTTTTTGTTTTATACACCCACTTACATCCAATGACTTTCTAATTCTTTGGTCTTGGCACCAATTCCCATGTTTCATTTTCAAGTAGAGCATCAAACTCTTCTTGCATTGCCTTCTCCCAATTCTGTTTACCTTTAGCTTCTTCATATGTGATTGGATCCTCTTCTGTCTTCACAATGTAAGCATAACCTTTTGTTGTTAGGAAAGATGTATCATAGCTAAACCGGATAGACTCTTTCCTTTCTCTTAAGGATCTTCTGACCTCTGTACTTCTTGAAGTTTTAGCCACATTTGATTCTGGATCAAATCTTGGCCCATCTTCAACATTATCCTGCAATTTACTTTTATAATCAACATCATCAATATCTTCTTCATACACACTTACTTTTGTCTTCCCTTTCCTTTGTATTTCTTCAACACCTGCATAATTATTTGTTGACCTTGTATACTATGTGCTTTGCTCATCAAATGTAACATCTTTGGTAACAAGAAATTGCTTTGTGGATGGACTCCACAATCTGTAACCCATCTTTCTATCATCATACCCAATAAAGACATACTTCTCTGCTTTGGGTTCTAGCTTATGTCTCAATCATGAAGGAATATAAGCATATGCTAAACATCCAAATATCTTACAATGATCAAGAGTAGGTTTCTTACCCCACCATGCTTCATAAGGAGTTTTTCCATCCAAAGCTTTACAAGGTAACCTATTCACAAGGTATGTTGCACTTGATAACTTCTGCTCATAGGTAGTTTGGGCAATTCTTTTCCTTCATAATTACTCTTGCAAACTCTACAAGAGTTCTATTTCTTCTTTTTGCAACTCCATTTTGTTGAGGGGAGTACCTGGAAGTTACTTCTCTTCTTATACCTGCATTCCACAAATAATCATCAAACTCTTTAGAGAAATACTCTCCCCCTCCATCTGATCTCAACCTCTTGAGCTTTTGTCCTATAATCCTTTCTGCATAAGCATGATAATGCTTGAATTTCTTGAACAGTTCTGATTTTTCCTTGATTACATATAAAGTAATCCATCTGGTTGCATCATCAACAAACAACACATAATATTTGGATCCATTTATGCTATAGTCCCTTGAAGGACCCCACACATCTGTATGAATCAGTTCAAGCATATTTGAATACTTATATCCTGATTTATTGTATGAATATTTGTGTGTTTTACCCAATTGACAAGCTTCACACTTGTACACCATATGTTGCCCTTCAACATTTGGCAAACCAAGCACCACATCATTCCTTGACATTTCCTTTATGGCTCTCTCATTGAAATGACCTAGCCTTTTATGCCATAGGTCTAATTCAGACATCTTTTGACTTCCATAAGTAAATAAAGCATTTCCCACATTACCTTGGACTTTGACAGTAAACAACCTTCCTTCCTATTTACTTGCAATGATGTTTCTATATCCCTGATTTGGATCTTGCACATAAACACCATCATTTGTGAATCTGACTTCATATCCCTTCTCCACAATTTGCCCTACACTTATCAAGTTTTTAGGAATAGTAGGAACATAAAGTACCTTGCTCAAGAGTGTACTTCCATTCTTTGTCTTCACTGATCCAATGCTTTCCACCTTATGCTTGGTGTTGTCACCTGTTTGAATTGTATGTCCATTCACCTTTGCTTCCATATCAGTCATCAATGATATATTTCCACTCAGATGATTGCTGCATCCTTAGTCAATATAGAACACCCTTTGGTCTTCTCCTACTACTTCATGAGTTGCATTCAAGCTAAGAGTCATGTCATCCTTCTGATCTGATGCATAATTATAATAATTATTGTTATAGGACTGAGATTGAAAACTTCTTCCACCTCCTCTAGCATATGATGTCCTACCACCTCTTCCTCTGAAGTTGCCTCTTTTGTTTCTTCCTCCTCTACCTCTTTGATTGAAGCTCTGGTTATTATTTCCTCCATTTTGATTGTTATACCAACAATCATTTTCCAAATGATTGGTTCTGCCACAAATCCAACAAGCTTTAGTATTATCTTTGTTCTTACCTCCTCTTCCTTTACCTCTGAAGTTCATCTTTCCTTTTGTAAAGTTAGCTTGACTTGAAGTTCCTTCTTCATGAGTTGAATGCTTCCCTTTGTCGTTCTTTTTCTTGTCCTTGGAGTACATAGCTTGACTTGCACTCCTATCATTGTCTCCTTTAATGTCCTGCTCAAAAGTTAGCATGTGTCCTAGCAATCGATTAAGATCAGGAGTAAAGTGATCAAGTGACAATTCTATGGACAATATGAAAGGCTTCCACTTCTCATCTCCTCTCAGACCTGTAAGTATTTGCCTTACCAACTTATCCTCTTCAATGTCTTCATCTACTGCTCCCAAGCTATCTGCATATCCTTCATCCTTGCCACATAATCAGAAATTCATTGTGAACTCTTCTTCTTGAAAGTTGTGAATTCTGCTCATAATGAGGACTTCCTAGACTTGGTTGTGTTTTGGAATTGCTCTTCCAAAGCATTCAACACATCTCTTGCACTTTCTAATCCTCTGATGTGAGGAAGAAGATAATCATTTACAGCCATGTAAATGACGCTCCTAGCTTGAGCATCCTTTCTCATCCAAGTCTTCAAACCTACAAGTTCCTCTCTAGTTGGAACACTAGGACCTTCAAACTTAGGCTTTTCTTCTTCTCCTATAATGAATGCCATCAAATCTTTGCTCATGAGGTGTGCCTCCATCCTCATGGACCAAGCTGGATAGTTCTCCCTATCTAGCTTATCAATCTGTAAGCTTTCTCCCATCTTTGATCTTCTGTGTCTGCAATTACTATGATTTATGATAATAAAGTGTACCTTTGATATGAAGCTTTAATCCTTCTTGACCCTTCGATCTCGTGCTTTGTACTTCTGTAGATTATCTCCAATAATTTGGCTTTGTCCACCTTCAATTAGAAGAAACTTCAATATCTGCAGCAGTCAGGACTTCCAATGCCTTTACTTCACTTGTATGGCACCTTCATCTCTGATACCACTATTGGAGACCTCTTAAACTCCAAAGCTTTGATCTATACTGATCTAAGAACACCTCTATATCAGTTATGGATCAAACTTAACACAAATATTGTCTTCATTTATCAAATCTTTCACTATCACTTCTCTTAGTGAAGAAATTCCTTCTTAAGAAATTCTGCTTTTGAAATTGACTTCATTACCTGCAGATATCTTCAGATTTCTTTAAACTAATGATGCACATATCTCCACATTACCTTTGCGCAATCATATCAACCATTAGTTCTTCAAAAGAATCATTAAAAACTTTAATTTGATCC
>MU260732.1:157500-160070 GCA_020310875.1 Ceratopteris richardii
CTGTGAGAATCAAAGTTAAGAAGTTAGGGGTGTCTGAATCGACTTCTCAGAAGTACAGTTTCTGACATAGGTAACTTGAGAAGTTGATTTCTCAAGCTACACTTAATCTTTTGGAGTAATTCAACTTGGAATAGTTGCGCAATCTCTAAGAGATGATTCGTACAAAGTTTCATGAAAAACTTTACACATTTGATAAGTCAATGTAAGGAAATAGTGCAGCAGACTTTTCTGTGTATCACCTTCTTCACAGATTTGTTCATCTTTTGATAATTAGAAGTTGATCCTCTAAATGTGTGAAAGGTTTTGACTTATTCTTGGTATAGAGGTGCTCTAATCTCAAGAATAGGTTATTCTGTTGGAGATTAAAATTCTCCATCAGTGGTATCAGAGCAGGAGACATCAATTTGAAGAAAAGGAGGATCCCGACTGCTGCAGATTCAAGAGATTCAACATTTGAAGGATCAAGAAGTGAAAGCTTGGAGCCAAAGCTCGAGGAGAAGACAAATTGACATCAAGAAAGGCAAAAGGAGTTCAATTCGAAGTAAAGGTACATACATTGTTTGTAAAGCTTGAAGATTTCAATACACAGGTGGATACAAGATGGGAGAAAGCTTGCAGATTGATAAGCTAGATAGGGAGAACTATCCAGCATGGTCCATGAGGATGGAAGCACACCTCATGAGCAAAGATCTTATATCATTCATTACAGGAGATGAAGAAAAACCAGAATTTGCAGATCCAAGTATTCCTACTAGAGAAGAACTTGCAATGTTGAAGACTTGGATGAGAAAGGATGGTCAAGCAAGGAGCATCATTTACATGGCTGTAAATGATTACCTTCTACCTCACATCAGAGGTTTAGAAAGTGCTACAGATGTTTGGAATGCCTTGGAAGAGCATTTCCAAAATACAACTAAGTCAAGGAAGTCCTCATTATGGGCTGAGTTCACAACATTCAAGAAGAAGAGCTCACAATCAATTTCAGATTATGTGGCAAGGATGAAAGATATTGCAGATAGCTTGGGAGCAGTGGATGAAGATATTGAAGAGGAAAAGTTGGTAAGACAAATACTTACAGGTCTAAGAGGTGATGAGAAGTGGAAGCCTTTTATATTGTCCATAGAGTTGTCACTTGATCACTTTACTCCTGACCTTAACCAATTGCTAGGACACATGCTAACCTTTGAGCAGGATCTTAAAGGAGACAATGATAGAAGTACAAGTCAAGCTATGTACTCCAAGGACAAGAAAAAGAATGGCAAGGGAAAGCAATCAAATGAAGATGAAGGGAATTCAAATCAAGCCAACTTCACAAAAGGGAAGACAAATTTCAGAGGTAAAGGAAGAGGAGGTAAGAACAAAGATAATGCTAAAGCTTGTTGGATTTGTGGCAGAAACAAATCATTTGGCAAATGATTGTTGGTATAATAATCAAAGTGGAGGATACAACAATCAGAATTATAGTCAAAGAGGTAGAGGAGGCAGAAACCAAAGAGGCAATTTCAGAGGAAGAGGTGGTAGGACATCATATGGTAGAGGAGGTGGAAGGAACTTCCAATCTCAGTCCTACAACAATAATTATTACAATTATGCATCAGATCAGAAGGATGATATGACTCTTATCCTGAATGCAACTCATGAATCAATGGGAGATGATCAAAGAGTGTTTTATATTGACTCAGGGTGCAGCAACCATCTGAGTGGGAACCTATCCTTGATGACTGATATGGAAGCAAGGGTGAATGGACATACAGTTCAAACAGGTGACAATACCAAACATAAAGTGGAGAGCATTGGATCAGTGAAGACAAAGAGTGGAAGTACACTTCTGAGCAAGGTACTTTATGTCCCTACTATTCCTAAAAATTTGATAAGTGTAGGGCAAATTGTGGAGAAAGGATATGAAGTAAAATTCACAAATGATGGTGTCTATGTACAAGATCCAAATCAGGGATATAGAACCATAATTGCAGGTAAAAAGGAAGGAAGATTGTTCACTCTCAAAGTCCAAGGTAATGTGGGACATGCATTGTTCACCTATGGAGGTCAAAAGGTATCTGAATTAGACCTATGGCATAAAAGGCTAGGTCATTTCAATGAGAGAGCTATAAAGGAAATGTCAAAGAATCAGGTGGTGCTTGGATTGCCAAACATTGAAGGGCAACATATGGTGTACAAGTGTGAAGCTTGTCAATTAGGTAAAGCACATAAAGGTTCTTATAACAAATCAGGATACAAGTATTCAAATATGCTTGAATTGGTTCATACAGATGTATGGGGTCCCTCAAGGGACTATAGCATAAATGGATCCAGATATTATGTGTTGTTTGTTGATGATGCAACCAGGTGGATTACTTTGTATGTAATCAAGGACAAATCAGAAGTCTTTAAGACATTCAAACATTTCCATGCTTATGCAGAAAGGATCACAGGACAAAAGCTAAAGAGGTTAAGATCAGATGGAGGGGGAGAGTATTTCTCAAAAGAGTTTGATGATTATTTGTGGAATGCAGGTATCAAAAGAGAAGTGACTTGCAGGTACTCCCCTCAACAGAATGGAGTAGCAGAAA